>JAYMSW010001515.1:0-16197 GCA_036897725.1 Erodium texanum | reverse complement strand
GAGGTCAATAAGAAAGGCCATGACAATCCTGTTGAAGTCTCACATCGAAAGTATGTGGAGAAAATAAGTGATTAATAAGTATAATGAAGCCTCCATTTATTAGCTTGAGTTTTTGGGTTGAATAGGGCTTTAACAAATCTTGTCTTACCCTTCAAGAACTTCACTATCAAGAACTTCACTATCAGTAGAGAAACAGAGAACTCAGCTTTACATGTCTTGTGGCTTTTTTTGGGATGATTTTAACCACCAAACAAGTTTCTTTTTGAAACTGTGAGATTTCTCAATTGATTTTATTCAAGTTAAAGAGTGTATTGTACTAGAGCTACTTTTTCTTTCAATTGTTTTTGTTCTTACTACTCTTGATGAATGCAACAATTTTCCAGGAAAATGGGAGAGGAGCAAGTATGTAGGGGTGTCTCTGGTTGGAAAAACATTAGCAGTAATGGGATTTGGAAAAGTTGGTTCTGAAGTGGCGAGGCGTGCCAAAGGATTGGGGATGCATGTCATTGCACATGATCCATATACTCCTGCTGACAGGGCTCGAGCCGTGGGAGTAGATTTGGTCTCCTTTGATCAGGCCATCTCTACAGCAGACTTCATCTCTCTGCACATGCCTCTCACTCCCACTACTAACAAGGTTTTCAATGAGGAGACTTTCTCAAAGATGAAGAAGGGTGTGCGCCTTATTAATGTTGCCAGGGGTGGAGTTATTGATGAGAATGCTCTAGTTAAGGCCCTGGACTGTGGAATCGTTGCCCAGGTATGTATATATTTGTACATATTGAGATTTTTTGGATTCATGTTCATCCTTGCTCATGTTCAGTTTGATGAAGTTGATTGATTTTTGATGCTGTGATACAGGCAGCTCTTGATGTCTTCACTCAAGAGCCACCATCAAAGGACAACAAGTTGGTGCAGCATGTAAATGTCACAGCCACGCCTCATCTTGGAGCTAGCACGAAAGAAGCACAGGTCAAATTTTCTCTCTCGCTACGTCTACAAGATCCATATATTTTCCTCCCAGTCTCTTTTTTTTCTTGACTCTCTTTAATATTTCATGAATCACAGGAAGGTGTAGCCATTGAGATAGCAGAAGCTGTGGTCGGGGCTTTACAAGGAGAGCTTTCTTCAACTGCTGTGAATGCTCCCATGGTCGCTCCTGAGGTAAGAGATGCATAATACAAATTAACTTTCATTCTTAATCTGATAACTTAAGCATGTGTTGTGGCTCATGTATCTCCTTATAGGTCATGACAGAGTTGGCTCCTTATGTTGTGCTAGCTGAGAAGCTAGGAAGATTAGCAGTACAATTGGTTGCTGGAGGGAAGGGAAGCAAATCTGTAGGTGGGGTTTACGGGTCAGCCGGAGCCCCAGATGATCTAGACACAAGGCTTCTCCGAGCCATGATCCTAAAAGGCATCATCGAGCCTATCTCTGACTCACACATCAACCTGGTCAATGCAGACTACATTGCCAAGCAAAAGGGTCTTCGCATCAGCGAAGAACGCATAGCTGTTGACTCCTCCCCGGAGCTGCCAATCCTATCAATCCAAGTCAAGATAGCAGATGTTGACTGCAAATTCGCAAGTGCTGTTTCTGAAAACGGAGAGGTAAGCATTGAGGGGAGGGTCAAATATGGAAAGCCTCACCTGACGCTGTTGGGGTCCTTTGCAGTAGACGTGAGCTTAGAAGGAAACCTTATCCTGTGCCGGCAAGTAGACCAGCCTGGCATGATCGGTGAGGTTGGGAAAATACTTGCTGAGAACAATGTGAATGTGAGCTTTATGAGTGTAGGAAGGACTGCTAAGAGGAAGCAAGCAATCATGGCTATAGGGGTCGATGAGGAACCGAGCAAGGACAGCCTCAGGAGAATTGGGGAAGTCTCTGCAATCGAGGAGTTTGTGTTCCTTGATCTATAACGAACATCTGCCAAATCTTCCAACCGAGAAATAAAGCTGGTTAAAAGGGTGTGCCTGTTCCTGAAATTATATGGTACAATGTTCAAGAATGTGTGTGTTTCTTGTTATATATTGTATCTTAGTAGTGTGGCGTTTTCACTGTTGTTTGTAGTTTCTAGCTTTTGTTGTTGTAGCTTTTCCTCCTAGTGGAGATAAGATAAGAGAGTGGAGTGATGTTTCTGTGCTTGGCTTGTTTGTCATAGGATTTCTGAGTTGTTGTGTCAGTGTGTTTGTAACTTCAGCATATCTTAAGCTATTATTATTGTAAGTGAAAAGACCTAATACAACAAAGAGAATTGAGGTTTTGTAGCAAAATTGTTTTCCAACTCCAATAAGTTACTACAGGTGTTAATGCAACCTTGTGAAGTCATGTTTAAGAGGTAAAAAGTTATAAGGTATTAAAGTATGATTCATACCTGTATATGATTTTTTGGGGTATTTGGTCTTATAAGTATATGATATATATAAGAGTTTAGATAAATACAAACCAAAATGATATTATATTAAATCGATTCATTTAAAAGATCATATTAAAACCTATTCATTTAAAAATTCAAATTGATAAATAGAAAATAATTAATATTTTTTTAACATAAAACAGGAACTCTAACAAAAAAAAAACTTAATAAGATACTGTATGAATCAATTGTAATATTCCACAAAATCTATATTTTGCTTCACATATTCAAGAGATATTGTAATACATGAGAAAATTAATGTTATCAAGCAACCATAAATAATTCGACCAACCATCATCTGAAAAATAATAATAATTCGACCAACCTCGCACAAAAGTTTAACACAATTTTCAAAGTCTAGGGACATAAACGGCCCTACAAAATTGATGCATAAACCATACATTCTGAAAAGGCAAATTTACAATATTGCCAATGGTTACATAGATCGGGTCTTAAGCAATATTAGCTCTAATGTATGGGTTCATTGTTGGAAAAATGATATTTTACGGGGTAGCATACGGATAAAACATATATACTTCAGGGACTTAAATATAATTAAGTGAGAGTATCGGGACTACGTGTCAAGTCATAAAAAGCTGTTTCGCGAACTTCATCTCCGTTATGTGATTTGGCACTAAATCAAATCCTCTGTTCAGTGTTCAATTCGGATCTTCTTCTTCTCTCGAATTAGGGTTTTGATTCTTTCACCAAACGAATCGCAAAGAACATGGCAGGGGCTGGGATGCACCCGTACCACCACCAGCAATGGCCACCTGGTCCGGCTGCTCCGCCTCCTCCTGCCGCCGCGGTTACTCCTCCACCTCACCTCCTCGTCGACAACGGTAACCGTCCTCCCGGCGACGAGGTACTTCCTCCGATCTCACTTATTTCAATCTGAATTTGAATCCGGAATTGTTTGCTAATCGGTTTGATCTGGTTATGTGCATAATGTTGTTAGGATTGTAACTGATATTCGTAATTTAGGCATGTAGAGATCAGTTTACGCGATAATTATACCGTGAGAAGAGTTTGAGAATCTTATGGGATGATTATTTTGTGTAATTTAGGTTCGGACGATCTTCATAACTGGTCTTCCTGAGGATGTGAAGGAGAGGGAGCTACAGAATCTGTTGAGATGGTTACCTGGATACGAGGCTTCTCAGGTGAACTTGAAAGGAGAGAAGCCGATGGGTTTTGCTCTCTTCTCCACTCCTCCGCTGGCTCTTGCAGCCAAAGATGCTCTTCAGGTTGATCTTCAATTGCAGTGAATGTGTTTTTGTTTATAGTGGTATTGTTACTTTGTGTTATTGAATTGTTGAAGTGTGTTCTTCTTGCTATTAGGACATGATATTTGATTCAGAGTCAAATGCAGTGTTGCACACAGAGATGGCTAAGAAAAATCTTTTTGTCAAAAGAGGTATGTGTACTGTGTGCTTCTTCTATTGACCTTTGTGGACTTTACACTGGATAATTATGTAATTTGTTTTTTTTTTTTTGGTAATACTACACCGAATGATGGGATTATATGATTTATCTGTATTTTTATACATGTTGTTTGTAAAGTATGGTAATAGTGTTGGTTGACCTGTAGGAATAGTTGCTGATTCAAGTACGTATGATCAGAGTAAACGTTTACGAACTGTTGGTGACTATACACACACAGGCTATGCAAGTCCATCACCTTTTCACCCTCCTCCTCCTCCACCTGTTTGGGCACCACATGGGTAAGGCATTGTTTTTGTGGTCATGCATGCTCAGAGTAGCATTTAGTTTATCTATACTTGTTTATCTTAATCTAATTTTCAAGCATTGCCTGATACTGGTTGCTAGGTATATGACGCCACCTCCTCCTCCATTCGACCCATATGGAGGTTACCCTGTTCCTCCAGTACAAATGTCTGCTCCTGCTGCTGTGTCAGCACCAAGCAGTTATGTACCTGTTCAGGTAATGGCATATTTTCTTCACACCCTTTTGTGTTGTCATGTGTGTTCATGAATGCGGATGCTTGGACTATGGTTTGCAGTGGAACAGTTTAGTTGAGGTTCATAGTTCATGTTGTTTGTAGCATACATGGCTGATTTCGTAGATGTTCTTTGCAAGTAAACTAGCTAACTGCTTACCAGGAGCGTGTTTATTTCAGCTTCCATCTTTAATATGGTAGTTAAACTCCTCAAACGAATTTCTTTCTTTATGTTGACATTTCTATATTTTCTTCTGAACCACATCTTCTAAGTTTGGACTATTTGACTGTTCACGAGACCAATGTAGTAGGTAGCTATGTTTGATATTGTAATATTTCTTATTCCTTTCTTTGTAGAACACAAAAGACAACCCTCCATGCAATACCCTTTTTATTGGCAATCTTGGAGAAAACATAAATGAAGAGGAGTTGAGGGGTCTTTTCAGTGTGTATGAATTTCTCATCCCTAGTTATATTATTGCTTCTTCTATTTTGTATATCCTAGGCAAGATGCCTACCAGGCAATTATTTATAATTTCAAAATCATTCATCATGCAGACAACCTGGCTTCAAGCAAATGAAAGTCTTGAGGCAAGAAAGACATACGGTTTGTTTCATTGAATTCGAAGTAAGTCAACGTTTATTTACTGCACACAAGAATATCTTAAATTTTCAAATATTTTCTTCGAATTATATTCAGATGTATATTTCTAATGTTCAATATGTTGTGTTTGCATTACATCTCTCATGTAGGATGTGAACACTGCTACCAATGTTCACCGTAATTTTCAAGGGGCTGTTATCCCCAGTTCTGGTTCTGTTGGCATGCGGATACAATATCCTTTTGGTGTATATCTTCAAATCAATGCCGTACTTTATGTGTCCTGTTATTTGTTCAACCATATGTTTGAATAGACCAAATGTTGGCAGTGTTTTGAAGTAATCTAATGCATGTCGTGCAAGTTTGAATAGACCACACCTAGGTGACCTTGAGTTACAGTGCTGAGTCATTTCTGAGATTTAAATTATATGGTTCCTATTAATTGGTTTAGATGTGATATTAAGTCAAAGTGTTCATTTGTGATTGTGTTTGTTTGCCCTTCTATGCCTCCTTGTAAAGTTTTAAATGTAGAATTCACTTGTTTGTTTTTTTTTGAATTTTCTTTTCACTAAATGTCCTGGCAGTGATAGGTAATACCACAATGTGATCTTATTTTACTCTGCAACCATGAATGTGTTTTCTTCTTAACATTTGAATACATATTCGAAGAACCCGTATGGAAGAAGGAAGGATGGCAGCTACGGGGGTGGTGCCCCTGGTACCAATGGAGCTCCACCATCCATGACCTACCACCAGTAGCTTGAAGGGGGTGTACTCTGTTCTTTATGGTCGGACAAATACTGCATGATAGGATGCATCTTGCAGCTGTTACATGCATCCATTTCATCATCCAGTCATCAGCATTTGGCATCTCTTTTCATGTTATTTAATGGATTTAGTGGTGTATCATCAGCATGCCATTTCGTCATGTTATCCTTGTACCAACTTATTTTGAGACATGCATGTGTCAGCATGTCAGGGCATCAGAAGTTGTTCCATTTGTAGGAAATTAGTGCATGGTCTTTAGTATTTTACTTGGATGTGTGCCTTTCCACCTCATATAACATTGCTACATTAGAAACAATTATTTGAGTAGACATTATGTTACATTGACATTGCTCATATTGTCTTGTCACTGGGAAGTGATAGAATTTCTATCACATGGTGTGAGTTACTTGGATATGCAGAACCAAGGAAACCACACAATTTTTCTTGTTTTGGTTTGGCAGACACTCATAATTCCAATTCATATAGGCATCTTGCTTTGATGAGTATTCTCATGTAAGATCCATATGCAGTACATGTCATGAGAAGAAGTATCATATATGTGTACTTTTACCATAACCATTGACATTCCATCGTCTCCTTAGTCTTAATCATTTGCACTGAATCAGTCATCCCTACATTGATTGAGCAGAGAACTGATGATTGTGCTTCTAACATTACGGCTTTCTAGAAGATCATGAGAATAGAAGGAATGTAGGAAAATTGTTTGCTTTTCTGATTTCATGTACAGGAGCTTGGTTCCGAATTGAGAGCTTATTTGTAAGGGCGGGTGCTGTGGCTACGGATGGTAGGCAGACCAGTGCTTTGAGAGGAGTTTCAAGTGTTTGACATGGTGTACATATTCCATACAACTTCATCCATCCATGGTACTACTGCACTCTGGCAGAGGGATTGGCAGACAGGTCAATTTGCAGAAGGGATAATATGATTGTCTAAATTTATGTATAATCCCCAATAATTATATTTGATGTAGCTTTGCTAAAAACTACATTTGATAGACCCACGAACTTATCAAATGACTTGTCATTTGGGTTATCCCCACGAGTTGCGTTTCCATATGTTCTGGATAGAAAGATACATATAACGGGTAAGGAAAGGTTAATTTTCAATCTTAAATCCATAATCTCGTATTGGCTTAAAATGGTATTAATGTGTACATTGCAATGAAAAAACAGATGGCCCAGCTAGATTTTATACCAATTTGCAACCCAAGGAATAACTTTACCTCAGTAAGGCTGGTTAAAACTTTACCTTGGGGATTAACCAGACGCCTAGACACAACTATGAGGCTGCCTCGAAGACAGTCACAATTTCAAAATTATAATACACTACATTATAAATCAAAGACCGATCGCTATCAGGTACCACAACTCAACATGTCTAGGTGCAATGCCGATCAAAATTCCTAACATTAACACCAGAATGTGAGAACCCAGCACGCATGGGATGTCATTCTTATTCACATATGTTTCAAAGATCAATAAAAAACTAGCATCCCTTAAGGTAATCCAAAAATAGCAACAGAAGACTCTATAGTCCTGTAGGGCAGTGTCAATTCCATTATTACATGCACATCAGCATGCAAAACTCCAAACTTGTCTAAGAGGAATGGGTGTTACATATCCAATTTGCAAACAGAAGTAAAATTCAACAGACCCTCACGTCCCGCTCACTTGGTCATTTGAGAGCTGCAGGTGCATCAGTCCTCAGAACTGAAAAACAAACAAACAAAATAAGGATCACCAAAAACAACAAAATCAAGTATTACTATATAAGCTTAATACGGAAGACAGATCATAGTGAGTATTTACATTACATCTACCAAGGATGGAAATGGAAGACTGTCCCATTCATTAAAAAAACAATGCTATCAGAAACATGTCTTCCATATAACATAAAAACTTGGGTAAGAATAAGCATAACACATTTGTGGCACTAGTTATATATGTCACATCAATACAAGTTCAGTCACTGGGTAGAACTCATATCAATTATCACAAAATTATATACATAATTACAAGAAAAGGGGTATACAGGTAGCATAGGTCTCAATATCAAATGGTGAAACAGATCTTATAGTCACCCAGACCTGCTCATTAGTATAGAGACATCCAAGAATTTTGGCTTGTCGTTCTACATTGAAATCCAATCCTATATCTACCAAAAACTTGATCACTATATCAACATCTCCAAAAAAACTGTGTTCATAACAAATCAAAAGGTGTTTCAAGCATTAACTCACAATATCTACAATCATAACCAAATAGCTAAAAATTGAATACCCTACAATTCTAGGAATATGATGAAATGCACATCAATTTTAAAAGAAACAATGAACCACAATTAGCCATAGATGGTCACCTATTTACCTAAAACATGTGATATCATATCAATTAGCATCCACATCTGGAACAGCTTTCACAAACATTTCTAAGCATCCCAACAGATTTCAGATTTAAAAAAAAAGGATATACCAGATTCAGATTATACCCGAACACCCAAAATTATAATCAATCAGTCAACTCGAAGATATCCAGCTATTTTCATGTAATTCTAGGTATCTGACGAAATCAACATCAATTAGAATAGAACAAATTAATCCTAATTAGCCATAGATTGTCAACTATTTTCAAAACCTGAGATACCATATCAATTATCAATCATATATCGAATAGCTTTCACAGACGTTTATAAGCATCCAAACAGATTTCAGATCGCAAATCTAAAACATAGAACATGCCAGATTCAGATTCTACCAGCAAAAACCCAAAATTACAGAGAAGATACAAAAAGAGATCCATGAATCAGGACACACATACTTGGCTTCTCGGGGACACCATTGGTCCATTTGGAGATGGCGAAATGAACCTTCTCACGGGCGAGGACCTCAGTCCTGAGAGGTTCCTTGAGGCATTTCCTGACCAGATCGGCGCATATGTTCGAATACGTCACGTATGTCATCCCCGCTGCTCTCCAGAACGGTGCTGCTGCTGCGTTCGACGCCATTGATGCTCTTATGCTTTTCTTTGCACACTTCTTCTCTACTTCGCACTCTGAATTGATGACTAGTGAAATGGGAGCCCTAAGAAAGTGTTTTAAAGGAGATATAAACGGGCCGGGCTTGAAGCCCAGCGGCCCAAACTCTAACTGATCTGTGTTGACTTTGATGGTACATTATCATCTTCATCGTAATACTAAGCTGATCTTCAGTAGCTCAATCTTCGCTCCTTTCCTTTCTCTTCCCCAAATTCTCTTCAGTTTTGATAAATTGCTGGAACCGAACCCTAATTGATCCCGGAAATTTCTGGAATTGTGTCGAAATTGTGAAAATGCTCGGCCTCCAGACCCAATCGATTGCGACCCATTTGACTTCTCCTCCGTCGCTCGCTTTCTCAAAACCCATCACCAGAACCCGATTCTCTCCTCTGAGACTGAGCCCATTTCGCCGATCGTCTCCAAGATGCTCGCTTTCCGTGGTGTCGGAGCCGCCGGATGCACAAGCTGTTAAGGCTAACAAGCCGTTTCCGGCTGAGGTTTCGAGAACAATCATGGAGTTATCTTCTGTGGGCACTCTCTCTACGTTGACCCAAGAAGGTTGGCCGCTCGGCGTTGGCATTCGCTTCGTGGTTGACCAAGAAGGCACTCCGGTCTTGTGCTTGAATGCTTCCAATGGCCAGTTCGCCATCGACCGGAGGTCTAGCCTCCATGTTGAGGTGCTGAGTTTTGTTGCTTTTTTTGGTTCGTTTTGTGGTTTAGTTTTGATTTCTGAAGGGTCATTGAGCATTGTTTGTTTATGATATTGTTCTCACAGTTGGAACAGAGTGGGCTGCGTACACCTCAGTGTACAATCCAAGGAAACCTTGAGAAACCAGAAGATAGAATGAGTTTGAAGGCAAGGGATTTGATTTAAGCTGTTTGGTTTTATGAGTTGTTGACATTGATTTCTCAACTTGTAATCTCAACTCAAATGCTAGTTAATGTGGGTAGGAGCATAGAAGACAGTTGAGAAATGTAGCTTATAGACAAATCTCAATACAAGAGGTAAGTTGTTAAGGTGGTTACTGACCTGATCTTCTAAATAGGTATTATCTTCTGTTGATAAGCCTTCCCAAGTCATTGATACCGTCTTGTGCATTTCAGTAATCCACTTGATCCATTGGCTTCGACTGTTCCAAGAAACTTTGATGATGCCTTATCATGTATCTATGTTAGTGTATTGTGTGATAATCATGCTCAACATTGCTTGTGGAAACGTAAGTTGAATGCTGAACTTCTAGCTTAAGGCAGTAGACTTAGGCTGCTTCAGGATCAGTTTAGGAACCTCTAAGTGTGTCTTGGTTCTTAGTGAGAAGCATGGCTTATCATATATTAAGTTTAATATATGATATGTGCTTGAGAGATTGACTAAGTATTATGTTAAGGCTCTAGGTCAGTCTTCTTTTTTTGATGAGATGTTTCATACATTTTTCTCCAGCGGCTTAATTCTGTATGGGAAAAGAGGTTTGGAAGTGCAGTAGATGAAGACCATTTATATATTGTTGCTCTAGATAAGGTGCTTCAGATGGAAGACTTCATGGAGGTACAATGGGTTTTTTTGTTGAAGTTTTTAACATTCACACTACCTCTCATCTAATATATGAAGCCCTGGACTGTTTCAGGGTGGGGTTTGGGTAAGTTCATCGGATTATAGGCTTGCGAGCCCCGATCCTCTCAGAGACTTTGCTGAAAAGCTTGTCACTGAGATAAACACCAATAACATGGAAGATGTACTTCGCTTTTGCAATATATATGTTGATTTGGATTTCCAGGTATCCTCCCATCTCTGAACGTTCAAAATTTGATCTGAGTGGATATCATATATTGTTGTAGATCCACATGATGAGTAATTCATAATACAGTCTTCTACCATATTGCACAACTATGTCTTCTAGATGACTATGATTAGATAATGTATATACTTTTTTAGTGTGTATTTATTCATTTTCTTAGTAAGAGATCAGATTCATGATCATGATCATGTTAGGGCAATGACTCGGCACTCTCATATAAAGAGTTACCTTTTGGCTTTGTAGGTGTCAGAAGCAAAGATGATATGGGTTGATAGATTAGGCTTTGACATGCGGATCTGCTCTCCTGGGAATGGTGTGTTTGAAGCAAGAATTCCTTTCCCCAGGGAAGTCACAAACGAGAAGGGGGCGAAATCGTCTTTTAATTGCATGTCCCAACTTGCATGGGAGGTGGAAAAGAACTACCTTGTCCCAGAATTTGAAAAGGTCACACAACTGAAGCAGATAACTCAGGGATGATGAATGTAACAAATGTATCTTTTCATTAATTTATCATTTTTCTTCGTAAGGACATTTTTGTGTTTTATTTGAAATTTTGGCAACAATGAAGTTAGAATATGAGATAAGTTTCTGCTCTTTTGTACTCCAAACCTTTGCCATAATAAGATAATTGTTTGCAACTGATAAAGCCTCATTTTTATTCAACCAAATTAACCCAATAGATTACACAACATTACTGTTACAAGGCCTTCACAATGTAACATATTAGCATAACTCTGATGAGGATAATTCTTCATGATTAAACACTAATCATACAGATTCGAGTTTTGTTCTGTCATCAGAAGAACATCAAAGATCACTTCTTCAGAAACAATCATCTTACTAGAGGATACATATAATTATTTGCAGACAGAACCTACCTTAACCATTTTTGTGCTCACCATCCATAACAGTGGCACTAGCAGGTTCAGCCCTGAGGGATGAGGTCTCAGTTTCATCTCTTTCACTGCTCAGTCTCTTGACGAATAGTTTAGCAATCTGCAATTGAGTTTGTGCAATGATCTCAGTCCTCTTAACCTCCAATTCAGCTCGTCTAACCTCGGCCTCCGATCTCAAGCGTTCTGATTCCTTGTACATTTCCATCCTTCCTTGTTCAATCCTCAGCATAGATTCAGCTAACAATCTAAAACTCTCTGCCACACCACTCCCAAATCTTTTCCTCTTGAAACCATTTATGCTCCCCAATTCGATCCCAACATTTTCAATTTTTCGTTTCGGTTTACTAGATTCACTGTTAGACCCTTCATCACAATTACCACCAAGATTGTGATTTTCAACTTCTATCACATCAATTCCATTATCACCAACATGGTTATGATTATGGTTATGCTCCACCATTTTCTGATTCTTTTCCAACCCATCATCAGCATTGGCATTAGCATTAGCAATAGTATCATCATCAACAACAACAACAACCTTGGATTTGGGGCAAAGTGTACCTTTCAGCAAGCTATCCATTCTAGCGAAGAAGCGCCATGGAGAAGAAGCTGCAGGACCATTGTGGTTAGCTGAAGCTGCTGAAGACTCCATACGGTACCGTTTCTTCAAGGACTCGATCTTGTTCTTGCACTGGGTGGCTGATTTGCCAGCGCCGCCGTGGACGGAGACTCGGCGAGCGATCTCGTCCCAATCGTTGGCCTTGAGCTTGGCCCGATTGCGAAGCACCCATTTCGATTCGTACTCGTCTAACAAGCACATGACCCCTCCTTCGCTCCACTCGTCCCTCTTGCTCTTGTCAGCCGGAGCAGCACCCGATTTCATCCTTGACGGAGAAGCTGAGCTCTAGGGTTCTGAGCTTCGGTGATGGCTCTGCGAGTGCGAGTAGAGAGAGAGAGAGGTTCGGATTCAACGGCTGAGAGTGGAGGAGACCCAGAAAGGAAAATGCTTCGGAATCATCAGGAGAGGAGATTTTAAGCAGAAAGTGAAGTGACCAAAGCTCGTCAGCGAAGATGATGAAGCAGAAAGGTACAGAGAGCGAGCACTGAAGTGTGAACCAATGGTGGCAATAGTAGCGTTGTAACGCAGAGCGGACCAATCCAACGGTCACCATCGCTCCATTATGGTTGGTGCCTTGGTGGGATTAAAAGTGAACTATGTGCTACATGTCCCTTTCAATAGTTTTGTTTAACCGTGTTAAATAAATTCAATCCAACTTTTTTCTCTTTCGACGTCTTTTCTCAATTTTCTCTTGTTATATGGGGTGGTAGCAGAGGGGACGGATTTATCTAGTTCTTTCTTTAATTTAGTAGTCTGTTGTTGTTGGATTTCTCTTTGCTTACGATTACTTCTCTTCAGATTTGTTTCTTCATTTGAATCCAGGGAAGATGAGTGTGAGCGTCGATTCTGAGGCGTGTAGTGTGTGGTCATCAATAAGGTATTAGCTTAGTTTGATTTAAGTGCATAATTATTACGTTCCTGACACACAATTTTTTGTGCTATTAAGTCAAAGTTATAGTTAGTTCAAACTGGAGCTTCTGCGAATGTCATCAATCTTATATGAATGACTAGATTGTAACTTCTTGTGGCACGAGTCCTAGTCTGGCATAGACTATCTTGGTCGGGAAATTCCACGAGAACTAGTTTACTCCTATATTGCGACATATAATTCCGTTTAATGAAAATTTATTGTTTTTCAAAAAAAAATTGAATCAAACTTTATTTTATCACGATTTAACCCTGAGAAAAAAAATTGTTCATCTCATGTTGTGCTCATGTTTTAACAAATTTATATAGTTAAACTTGAAATTGATTCAAAAAAAAGTTCAATTTTGAATTTTGACTTGTTTAATACATTATAAATTTAAATAAATTATTTTTTGCTATATTACATACATAAATAATCGAATATTAAACAAAGTGGTTGGCAAGCCATAAAATGACTCAAATTTGACTCATTATAGTAATAATTTTTTTTAAAAAAATAAACATTAAAAAAATTGAATTTGTCGACTATAAAAAAAAATCTAAAAATCCAAGTACTGTCAAAATAATATAATTATTAACAAGTAATCTCCTTATTCTTGGGGAGCCATAGTAACCCATGTCCGCGTTTTCGAAGACACTACTTTCTTTGAAGAGGATTTGCAACATGTCAAGCCTTAGCTGCATAATTTTCAGTATTAAAATGATCTTCATATACTTTTGTATTTATTACATGATTACTTTTCCGACAGAGCCGTTGACCGCACGTGTGTTGTTCCAGATACGATGGATGGCTAATACTTGTTCAAGGATAGGCCTATACTTGTCATCTCCAAGCAAATTGTAGCAATATCCAATTCGGCTATAAGACCTCTCTTGAGCTTCAAGTTCCAAGAACATCTCACAAGCACCATTCACAACACTAGTAATAAGGTCCCTTGTGAGCCTCCGGATCTCACCACAAGGCCCTCCACCAAAAAGGTAATTAAACTCCGATCTAAGCTCGTTCATAACTGCAAATATATCCAACAACTTCACGATCTTGACTCGATCGGGGATCGAGTTACATCGAGCAACTCGATCCCCGAAGTGAAGAAAATATAGAAACCCCGATCGGGTAACGATCTCAGCAAAGCAAGATATCCAAACATCTGACCCACTCTTCTTGTGGACTAGTTTGCAAAGCTCGAGCTCGGGTTCGAACAAGCCCTTAACAGCGAACCTTAAATGATCGATCCACTTGTTAACGTAACTTCCTATCCTCTGCACTTCATTAAGGTAATCCAAACCAAGAGCCTGTAAGCTTTCTCTTGCATTCGAGCCCCGAACTTGGACGAAAATGGAGATGCACTTCTCGAGCTTTCCATTAACACTCAATCTCTGGATGATTGCTTGTAGCTGACGAGTTACATGATATGAGAATGGAGAAGAAGCAATGTCACTGTTCTGCATCAACAGAATTTTAAAACGAGTTTCGAGCTCGCGGAACGCAATGTTCAGACAGCGACCAGGGAGACGGGCGCGATCATTGGTAGCTTGCAACATCCTTAAAATCCTCGAAGAATTGCGTATTTTTGACAGACAGAAATCACCTGGAGCAGACTTTGTCTCCATGGGCTCAACTGCACCCTCCAGCCATTGGATCGCGAGACCGGAGTTATCTTCTAGAAGCTTCAGTGCCTCCTCCAGCTTTCTCTCCTTGGAAATGTAATTAAAAACATCAGAAGACGAATCAGAAAGGACCAAGTTCTCGAGCTCGCAGACTATGTAATGAACCTTGACGGCTGCTAAAGCAGGACCGATTGTGTGGGCGATGAGGACTCCGAACGACCTGAAAGAGTAGTTGTCTGAACATGGAGCCTCGAATGATGGTAATGTATTGTGAATATGTTGTAAATGTGAACCGGTTTCGTGTAGAGAAGACGCGAGAGCTTTTGATTTGTCTAAGGTAGTGGCCAAGAGCGTCCTGGAAGCTACAATAGTGTCAATGTTCTCTGACTCGACAACCATTTTGGACAATGTAAGTGTCCTTAACATAGGATCTCAAGAATTACATGTGTTCTTTTTAACTATGTTTGTATATATAGATAGGTAGAAGTTGGTTTCTTTCACAGCACCTTGTGTGTTTTTACTTTATCAGACTAACCAAATGAAGAAGTAACCCAAACCTCACTTGCAAACCAAACATCACTAAGAAACTTTAACAATCATGCAAGCAAAATAAAGGATGCTTGGCTAAATCTGAGTTTGATACTTGCAAGTATGAAACCTTTAGGAACCAAAGTAAAGCAACAAAACATAAAATCTCGGTTGTTTAACTAGTCAAACATTTGCTTGGGTTCTTGGAACAAGAGTTTAAGTCCCAATTAATGAACTTGAGTCTTGATACCAAGATTCAAGACTCAGCAAGAGTCTTCACCCGCATATTTATTTTTTATTTCTCTAACTCTTCTTTACCAATATTTATTAGATCTTTTTTCTCAAGACTTTGAGGTCTTATGACAAATCTATATATATCTAAAAGCAAAAGATAGGATTGCTGACATAACTTCATCTCGTGCGCTTATTGCTGTCTTCCTTTGCACAAATTCTAGAGTGTCCAACACTTAGAATGGATTCACCAATTTTCCTTTTGGGGTGTTGGATGTCCGGAGCATGTCGACCTGGTCATTATTTGAGACAAGGTACTCCATATAAGTATCAGAATTATCTTACTTTCTTACTTTTACTTGATTTTTATAAATTTCCAACTACAACTCCACTTACTTGGTTTCCTCTTTTGCTTACACATAAAAAATTAAATAGAAAAAAGGTTACTCTCTCACTTGTTTTGTAACTGTTTTGAAAATATATTTATTTTCCATATATATTTTTTTCTCTTTTATGTTCACCTGTTATGAATCTTATCCATCCCTTCATTTCATTAGTTATGATTCATTTTCTATTTGAGAGTCATGTGGCCACTGGGTTTGAGAGAATGACACCGGTTCTCTTCAGAGAAAAAAGATTATTTAACCGTCTGCTTTCTCTTAATTACATTTGGGTTAGCCCAAATAGCAAAGAACTCCAATGTCTATCTCATGATAACTTCATCGTGCAAAAGCTCCAACTACAACTCAACTGACTTTTGAAATGTTCATACAGTGGAAGAAGAAAAGGATGGAT
>JAYMSW010001514.1:0-16199 GCA_036897725.1 Erodium texanum | reverse complement strand
ACGCGATGGGGAGCAGCCTGTCGCCGCCGCGCTGGGGGGAGACGAGCGGCCTCTCGCAGCCGGTCTACATGATGAACTCTGTTTTGGTCTTCGCGATGTGGACTCTGGTTTCAGCGATTCCGTGCCAGGATCGGAACGGCCTGTCGACGAATTGCCCGATCCCGAGGCAATTCAGCTGGGCCAGTTCGATCATATCGATCCACGACAAGATCGCGGAGGATTGGAAGAAGAAGGAGAAGAAAGGGTCGGCTGGGCTGATGGAGGAAATGCAGAAATTGGAGAAATTGGGTACGTCGCTGATGGAATTCGCCGAGTCGTTCCAGTTCCCGGTGGAGCCGGAGCGAATGGAAGCGGTGGCGGCGCAGTTGGCGGAGCTGTCGGAGACTTGCCAGCTCATGGAGGAAGGCCTGCGACCTCTGCAACAACAGATCAGGGAGGTGTTTCATAGGATCGTGAGGACCAGGAACGAAGTTGTAGAGGCTATGGATCATCAAGCCTCCAAATTGTCAATATCCACTGGCTGACATTTTTCTGGAAGCTCCATCCCAGATTTTGATTTCGGTTTTGTTCAAACCTCTTTAGATAAACACGATCCCAAGCTCAATTTTTTGTATTTGATCACACGAGCTAGTACTAGTAGCTGGTCAAAATTAGTTATTGAACCTTGGAATATTGATTTTGTCTGGACAGTGTTGAATTGAATTTCTTACAAATGTGAAAAAAAATCATTTTTTCTTCGTAATTTAGTATGTGTCATTTATTTATTTTTAGAGAAAACTTTAAAAATGCACCATGTTCTTTTACGTATTATCACTGTTTGGTTGTGATTGCATACTTGCATATAACATCAAAAACGCATCTCGTTAAGAAGTTGATTATCAAAAGTTAATGTTTTTGGTCAACTTGAACGGAAATTGGGTTTTTGATGTCACGTGTGCGTTAAAATGCCAAAATTAACCTTTATACTTAAAGGTTTGAATGAAAACGCACCCCATTCTTCTTTCTTCTATTCTCCTTGAAGGTCTGCAGAGCTCAAGTGCGTGCTGGAGGAAAAAGAGAGGTCGTGCGAGAGAAATTAATCCCAAAGCTCGCCAAGGTTGAGGAGAAGACGAAGGAGACATCAAAAGATGAAGGGTACCGTACGTTGCTCCTGCGGGGTTCCAGCTCATGTCTGTGCATCGTGGTCAAAGGACAACCCGATGAGGAGATTTCTCGAATATGGAAAGTTTAATGTAAGTAATGCTTATTTTGGTGTAGGTTTCGGGTTCAGGAGAAGGGGTTAAAGTTTGGATTGATTTCAAATTGAAGGAAAAGGGAAAATGTCATATTTGGTTTCAAATTAGGGCAAATTGAGTCCGTTTTTGGGTCAGATTAAGTCGACATTAGTGGCATTGCAAGTGTAGCCCTAATTTCAGATTTGTTCTACGTTGGTGTATTTTCAGAAATACTACAAATGTTCATTCGTTGAGTGGATTGATCTAGAAGCGTGTGTTCACGATAGACGGTTATTTCCATATTTGTTTGAAAGAATCATGACTTTGGAAGAGGATAAGAATCAACAATTTGGAAGTGGACCATAAGTTAAAGAAAAGCTCAAGGCAGAGGAAGTGAAGACTCATCCTAAATATAGATGCATTGTTCTTGTTCTTATTTTGGCTATTAGTTGTGTACTGTATTCATGCTTGGGTAGGTACCATTGAATTGTGGAGTACTTGATGAAAGTTCCAAATGTATACGCAATTGTAGTGTTTTGAAAATGCAATGGAAAATCTAGTTTGCATTTTGACATGTTATGGCTACAAAAGTGTATGAAATTATACTTGTTCAGAGTTCCAAATTCTGTGAGAACATAGCAAAACCAAGATATTCATGTGCGCACCAATTCATTTCTACTCGTACAGAACATAGCATATATTATTAGGGGAACATAACAAAATCAATACATACATCTATGTATGCAACTTGACAAGTCCATAAAGCCAAAATAATTAAGGGTTTTCTCTGTACTCTTTGGTTGAGCATGATGAGAATTATGACCTTCTTTCCCGCATCTACTACAAGTGAAGACCGTTCTTGTCTTGGTCAGTTTGCTTCCTCCACCAGTTTGTGTTTTCTCCAAAAATCTTTTACTTCTCACCCTTCCTGGTGGTTTGCGAATTAGTGGAGGTAGGAGTTGTACTTCTCCTGATGCCAAAATTCTATAGTTTTTGATTCCAACAACATGGAAAATCTATCCACTATATATTTTCTTGAACGTCTCAGTAGAATATTAATCATGTACCGCTTTAAATGGATTACCCATGCCTTTGTTAATTGACGCAACTTCGTGGTTGCAGGGATGCCACTCAGCTGCCATTTAGTACATGAACATGTCTCTGCACCCACACCCACAACGTAACTCTCTTGTCCGAGACCTCATATATATTATTCCAATTGCATAGAACCTGACATTTCGTCGATGCCTTAATGATGTCAAGCACCTTGTCTCGAATTCGTGGGCACAAATGTGTGTTCCCATCGACAATACTGTGATTTGCATGGAACCAATTGGAAGCTCTCTCCCTTTCAAGATCCAAGCATTGTATGACTCACAGATGTTGTTGGTTTGGGCAGATGACTTTGCCCTATCGTTGAAGTATGCCTTGCACCAGCTCTCTACTGCTCTGCCTCGAAGCCAGTCAGTTTCTTTCTTGTTCACCATCTCCACAACTGCTACACGTTGCTCAAACAGTTCAACAATACAAGCACGAGAACATCGTCAAAGCAATTTCTTCAACTATTGGGACTTGAATGAGCGAAACCAATTCCGTACATGTGCCTCATGCAATGTCAATGTTCTACTCCAAGGATCCACTTCTGGAAATAGGTCAACCAAACCCTGCACAGACATATAGACATTTTACTATATGCAAATTGAATGCTAAGTGTAAATCACATTTTTGGAAATAATACTCACTTTCTGTTTGTCGGACATAAAAACCTAACCTCATTCTTTGTTGTTTCCAAAGTCTTCAAAGATCTCGGTAAGGAACCATCGCCATGTTCCCTCCGTCTCCTACTCAACTACTAGCAAGGCATGAGGGAACATGCCATCATTAGCATCCATGCCACAACTGACAATATAACACCACCAAAGTACCCTTTCATATGGCACCTATCTAGCCCACTAATAGCCGGCAACCCTCGTTAAAGTCATGTTTCTGTGCACCAAAACGCAAGTACAACCGTTTGAATCTAGAAGGTACATTGTCATCGTCTATGATTGTGAACCTGGTGTGCGAATTACTATGCTTGAGCTTCTTAGTGTACTTGTGCAGCATTGCATATTGCTCCCCATCATCTCCAGCACACATTGCTCTTGCTCCCCATCATCTCCAGCACACATTGCTCTTCCTTTTTGTATGACCTGATATAACTTCTGAACATCTACATCCACACCAAGTTCTTCCATAAACATTCTATTGAACTCCTTAATTGCTATTTTTGGATGTGTTTGTATGTAGTACTTGAAACTGCAATCAAAATGAAAACAACATTTGATGTCATTATGTCTCATATGCTAATTACATAATACAAATATGTTATGTGCAATTTAAATGCTTAGGGTAAATAAATTGTGACTGAATTGAATGCAATGGCTTACCTATATGCCTTTACGTTTAATGTCAGCTTGTTAGTCATCACACATGGATCACATCTGTGCTTGGACGAAAAGTTTTGATCGCTATGCGATTTGTAGCAGACACCACCCCACACCAAATATAAAAGTGACATGTTTTCCCCTTGCATACTACTCTAAGTCCATCCTCTTGATTCCTATTTGTGAGGTAAGCAAAATTGTTCTCAGCAGCAAAAATCCCAATGAAAGAATGAAAGGTGGCTGCATTTTCAAATTGGTACTAAGTTCTAGACTCACATTTTTGAACTCTGAACTTGAGTCCCAATATTTTGGTTCCCTACTTGTCATGGGACCAAAACCTCTTCTCCAATCTTCACCAATTTCAGCTTCATAACTAGTCTTCCTCTTCATAAAGTTCATATGTCTTTGTCTCGTTTTCTATAAAATCAACATCATTTTCATCACTGATATCCTCTTTATCATTGCCATCCCCTTCTACATTGTCATCCTTTTCCGCACTGTCATTACCTTAATTATCACCCTCTTTCGCCTCTACTTCCTTAGCTTGGATCAACTCTTTATCTATGAGTTCTTCATTGCCCATGGTAGCATTCATCTCTTCATCGAACTCTGAAGAAGACCTCTCCAAATCTTCATCCTCACTTTCATCAATCAAGAGAGGACCACGACGTGGTTGTAATTTTCTCAACTTTGGAGCCATCTAGGAAGTTCAAAACGGTTCAACCACATTAGGAACACATGCACACCATTAATTTCAACATTACAGTTCAGGGTTGCATAAATCCTGAAGCCCTAACTTGTAAACACATCGAAATCAGAAATCGTACAAAGAAACCATCTTCATGCATACTTTAATCCAACTTTTGTATTCGAATAAAAGAGAACCAAAACTTACCTCAACCGTTGTTGAAATTGAATGAAACCTGAATCTTCTAAATTTGAAGCCTTGCAAACCCTTTCACTCCCAAACTAAACCTGAATCTTCTTCAATGGTCCGAGCCTTGCAAACCTTCAAGCTTCGTCACACCATGGTCTGAACCTGGTGCACGCCAAGGGTTAAAGAAGATGGAACCAAAGAGTCTTGAAGAGAAATGAAAGGTGTAGTTCGGTCAAGTGTATTTGAATGTTACGACAGAAGGGTAGTTTAGGCATTGCATGACAAGACACAAGGGCAAAAAAGTGATTTAACATCGCTTCCGTTCAAATTAAACATAAACATTAACTTTTGATAATCAAGTTTTCATACAAAATATATTTTTGATGTTAAATACAAACTCAGTCAAAAAATAACAATAAGTAAAAGACTATGGTGCATGTTTAGAGTTTTTTATTTTGGAATTCGACTTGTGGATCAACAACTTCCACGAGACGACGAAGATTGTATACGAAACGACAGACAAATTCATTTCCCAACAATGGCAGGATTTGGGCAATTGTCAGTCTGAGCGAGGAGAGAGGACCTTCTGTGTGTGCTTTCGGTTGGGTTTTCCTTTTTATACAGAGAACAGCCCTTGCGCTGTGCCAATCACGAAGGCTAAATCGTATACATCACGCCCCTTGGACCCCTCGTAGAGCCAACTTCGTCTTCTCAATAGATTAATTTACTGTGTGCTCGATTATAAAATTGCACGGAGCTTCCGATCTCAATGTCACAAGGTCTAGTATCTTCACTCACTTCGTCCGAGCTTCGCCTTCTCTTCTTCGTTACCAAACCCTAAATCATTGTATCTGCCTCTACAGTTAGGAAGCTAATGTCGACCATATCGAGTTCGCTCTCCCTCAAGCACGGCGTCTCTCTCTGGTGTCCTCAATCGCCTTCTCTCGGTCGAGCTTGCCGGCAACCTTCCCTAGCCTCTCGGAGCTTCCCGAGGACCTTCGCTTCTTTCGCTAATGAGAATCGAGAGTCGGTTACTTTGGAGTTTTGCTTGATTAGTTATGTTGTTTTCTATTAATTTTTGTGTAAATGACACTGATGTGCGATTATGTTTTGGTTTCTAATTTTGTCAGGTTTGTGATCGTCGGTGGTGGAAATTCTGCTGGATATGCAGCTAGGACTTTTGTGGAGCAGGGGATGGCTGATGGACGGCTCTGTATAGTGACCAAGGAGGTAATGTGAAATTTGATCATGTGTTGTTTTCCGTGAATTTCATTGTGAAAGTGATTGGATTAACTCTTTTTTTGTGTGTTTACTGTTTGATTTAGGATTGATTTGTCTAATTTTGTGTTGTGACATTGTTGCAGGCTTATGCTCCTTATGAGCGTCCGGCTCTCACTAAAGCTTATTTGTTTCCTAAGGACAAAAAGCCTGCCCGCCTTCCCGTAAGCAGTTGTTGATGTGCACAGTTTCATGATGCGATTCTTATACTTTTTTGTATATTTGCCAATTGAACATTTTACACATTGCAGGAATTGATGTTTTGATGTTTGAAAATTTGTGAATCTTTAAATGTATAGTTTGAGTTAATTCGATATTTTGAAATAGTGGTAATTGGTGAGAATTAAATATTTTGTGTTAGTGACAAACAGCGTGTTTGTTGTTTTATCAGGGTTTCCATACTTGTGTAGGAGGTGGCGGGGAAAGGCAAACTCCTGATTGGTACAAAGAGAAAGGGATAGAGGTAATTTATGTGTAGTCCTTTTCTGGTATGTCTTCTTTATGGTCTAATGTTCAACAAAACTATATTGATGAATGCCTGTGGTTGATATGTGAATTTAATATTTTTCTATTTCCTATGAAGTCTTAGTTATGATGTTGCTTATTCCATTTTTGTTTTAGATGGTATATGAAGATCCTGTTACAAGTATTGACATCGAAAAACAAACCTTGACAACAAACTCAGGAAAGCTTCTTAAGTATGGATCCCTTATAGTTGCTACAGGATGTACGGCCTCAAGGTACTTATTGGATCACTAACCAGTTAATTTTTCTCCTTGTTAAAGGAAGAGTAGTTTCTTGACCATCTTGTGTCTTAGGTTTCCTGAAAAGATTGGGGGAAACCTACCTGGTGTACACTACATAAGAGATGTTGCGGATGCTGATTCATTGATATCATCGCTTGTAAGTCCGGATTTTATGTTCTTGAACTATTGCTCTTTTACCTGTTTTTGAGACTTAAAAATGTTCAAATGAGTGAAATGAGTATGTGCTTCCCTTAAGCCGAACTTATTGGTAGCATTGATGGTGAATTACATATGACCTGTTTATTTATTGTTCTTCATATTATATGTTAGTTTAATTCTTATGGAGAAAGGCATCAAATTCTTGGAGAAAGGCATCAAATAGGCTTAATGTGATCTATTTTGCTGTCGGCATTAATGTCTTTCAACCAGTATGTCTGGAACTTTAGTGCATTAAGTATCCGAAAGAATTCACCCACCTTGAACTGTTTCAAGGGCTACATATGGGGTTAGAAGGCTGAATGTGGTTATCCCTCTAATTTTCTTAAAATGTGTGATTGAAATGTCATCTTTACTTCATCCAGGACTGTTATGGGATTGTATTTTAGTATTTCTGTAGATATCAAAGTTTCTTGTCATTTTTTCCATGATACATCGGAAGTTCCTGTATGTTTGCTCATTTTGTGCATGAATTTGTACCGAATCTCAAACTTGACTCTAATACTTTAAATTAGGAATCTAGTGATATCACTCATTGTTCTGAAAGAAATTCCAATTTTTATTTTCTAGGAGAAGGCACGGAAGATTGTTGTTGTAGGTGGTGGTTATATTGGCATGGAGGTTGCTGCAGCAGCTGTAGCTTGGAAACTTGATACTACGGTATGTGATCTGCACATTTTGTTTTTATGATCATAGCATTGAAACATCGGTTGTTTCACTAATTCTATATTCATGATGATTTTTTTGTTTGTTTGTTCGAGACTTGTTTGCCTTGACATTCCAATGTTCATTACATAACAACTTCTCCTTCCAAAGCTGACTATACAGAGTCAATGACTTCACAATTGTAAAATGGCTTAGTAATGTTCGTTTTTTTTTTATCATCATTTCTGCATAGATCTGAATGAAGAGACTGGATTATTCTTAACCCATACTTAACATACCTCTTTGTAATGTTTCCTTGTCCACATATAAGTTCAATTTTTCAACAATTGACGGTAATCAAGATAAATATGCATTTGTTTATGCTCAAAGTCCATGTTTCTTGATCTTTTGACCAGTGAAGCTTCAACTTGCAAGTCTTTATTTCTTGAAAATAGGTAATATTTCCAGAGGATCATTTCTTGCAAAGATTGTTCACTCCTTCACTTGCCCAGAGATATGAACAACTCTACCAAGAGAACGGTGTCAAACTTCTTAAGGTACCTGCACTGCTTTTGATTACAAGACTAGACAACATATTGGGCTTTTATTTTGACTTGATTATTCCTTGACCAGGGTGCCTCCATCAAAAACTTAGAAGCTGGTTCTGATGGACATGTGACTGCAGTTAAACTTGGAGATGGATCCACCATTGAAGCAGACACGGTAATCCTTCGCTTTTAGTGCTGTTTAGATAAAGGCATCATTTCATTGATAAATTGGAATTTACTTGTTCCCCTTTCCTATGCAGGTTATTATTGGCATAGGAGCAAAACCTGCTGTCAGTCCCTTTGAGAGGGTGGGCTTAAACACCACTGTTGGCGGAATACAGGTGAGCCTGATTGTTTGCAGTTTATTATCTTATTTTTTATAATTTGGACTCATCGCTGCAAATTTGGCTCATTCACCTTTCTAAGTAACTAAGTATATTGAGGATCAGTCACAAAGTGAGATGATATTGATTATCAAGTTGATATGATTTGATTTAGAGTGCTACCTACTTAATATATGGATAACATGATAATATGATGTTTACTTATGATAATTTTGCTGTTATGTATGTATTACTCTCTACTTACTATTCCTACTAAATTGATAAGCTATTCAGTCTTCCTGATTTTTTTTTTTTGCTGTAACTTTCTGCCATGTTTATAGCATAATTTAAACTTCGCTAAACCCTGGATTTTCTGGGTAAATTAATTTCCTCGTGAAAACTGATTTGCAAACTGTAATGAAACAAACTGATTCCTTTTATTTTCAATTTTGTCATAATCATCATTTAGAAAATTGTATGTCTGTCTACTCAAATTTCAGGTTGACGGTCAGTTTCGGACAAATGTACCTGGTATTTTTGCAGTTGGAGATGTAGCAGCGTTCCCATTGAAGGTATGCTTTCTTCTAGTTCTAATGAAACACTCATCCTTCCTTGGATTATTTGAAAGTAAACCGTGTTCACAATCATCAGATGTATGACCGAATAGCACGAGTTGAACATGTAGATCATGCTCGGCGATCCGCACAACATTGTGTTAAATCAATATTGACTGCACAGACTCACACGTAAGTTGGACTCTTGTTCACTGTTTCGCTAAGACATGAAAAAACAATAGTGTCTTTTTCCTTGCTAAAATGTTATTCTCTTTGATTTTGTTCCATTGTATGAATGGATATCCAGGTATGACTATCTCCCATACTTCTATTCAAGGGTCTTTGAGTATGAAGGGAGCCCTAGGAAAGTGTGGTGGCAGTTTTATGGAGACAATGGTAAGAACCATTCATGCATGTGTGGATGCCTCACTTTCTCTTAATCATATTCCATCATATTTTAATTGAGCTCATGTTGTGGCCAGTTGGAGAGACAGTTGAAATTGGAAATTTTGATCCCAAGATTGCTACTTTTTGGATAGATTCAGGTACACTTGTTCCATAACTCTCTCTGGGTGTAGTTTTGTGTTAACTTCAAAAAGATAAACTTCTATGTTTTGTTCAGGCAAATTGAAAGGGGTTCTTCTTGAAAGTGGAACTTCTGAGGTAAGATTTCTTTCCCTTTCTTTATTGAGGTTTTGAAGGTCAAATCTACCAAGTGCTTTGGATAACAAAACAAACTAACATGTGGGAAAGCTATGGCAAAATGTTGAAACTATTTAACAGAATATGATAAAACTTTTAGGCTAACTAGCTCATAAAAATAAAACTTAATTGCAGTACGAATATCAGGAACTGTGAACATTGAGTAACTAGGTGGGATATTGTTAATTGGAACGTAAAAGAAAAGAATATTTGGATTCACGTATCTATTGATTCGAAATTTATGATTTGGGAGCATTGGCTGAAAACTTCGTCGAAAATAGTAGTTCTAGTATATTTTGCCTTCTCGCCAGTCACGGCTGCTAGTTCCACCTACTTTTTAGCTGGTTTTGGTGTTGTTTTGGTTCCTTTGAATATTCTCTGAAATGATGTTCAGCTGGACCCATGACCTACTGCTAGTTCCACAACACGTATACATGATTAGTCAATCACCTGCAACGTCTATCAATAGTTCATATTCTACAAGTTGGATCATTAAAGGAACTCTAAAGAGCCAGTTATGCATAAAGCTTTACCATCTGCACTATGTTTAGTAGTAAACCTCACAACCCATTTATTTGCTTACTATTTTAGTAAACTGAACATTATATAATATGCTTGTGAAGGAATTTGAACTCCTCCCTAAACTTGCAAGGAGCCAACCCTCTATCGACAAAGCCAAGCTACAAAGCGCCTCTTCGGTCGAGGAGGCACTGGAAATTGCTAAAAAGTCCCTGTAGGCAGGGTCCTCCGTTCAGATCTTTGCAGATTCAAGACTCTGAAGTGGCAACGGCGTGAGAATGTTCTTTTGTGGCCGCCATTGAGACGTCTTGTGGTTGGAATAAGATGGCTATCTGCTTTGTTCAAGTTGGATCAATCGACAATGGTTGTCTAATTTATAGCCACTTTCTTGTTTTTAGTATTTGTTGTCAAATAAATAATGAGAGGTTCAAAACACATTTTTGATCCCTGTTGTTATTACGTGTCTGTAAATGCCGAAAGGGAAGTATCAAGAGCTGTCACTATCCAAACCCCAAGTGCACTGTAGTAACATTCTTAACCTCACAACAATAATAAATATTCAAGTCATGTTTGATTTTATGATTAAGAATTTTTTTTTTTGACACAATAAGACAGACTGGCTCCTTTTTTCCCTATTAGAGAAGCGTTTTGCTCCAACTATTTGGTTGACTCCATGACATCACATACAGTGCATATCCTTTTGTTTTTTTATAAATCAAAGGTACTACAATCCCTATCTATGCCTTGTTCAACAGGCAATCTCACTTCACTATATCACCTTCATTAATTCGCTCTGGAAATTTCTAGATCATCTCTCACTTGTGAAGTCCTGGGTTCGTCTACGGACCCGTCTGGAAAATAACTATGAAGGTGAGCCAATCTTCATTAAACCCTCTTCTTTTCTGTTCTGATACTTGTGCTCATGAGTCTGTTTCTTGATCCGTTTCAGTTTTTGCTCTGAATTGTTGCAGAAAGTAGTACTGAAGCTGGACTTGCAAGACAACAAGGGCAAGCAAAAGGCCATGAAAGCAGTGTGCTATATCTCAGGTATCGAATCCAAACTGGAACGATTCATTTCTCTCAACTTCCCAAAACCTTCATTGATTCAGCTTTGTGCTTCAGGGATTGATTCAATAGCCGTGGACATGAACGACAACAAAATGACATTAACCGGAGACATAGACCCGGTCAAGGTTGTGGACAAGTTGCGAAAGCTCTGTCACACAGAGATAGTCACAGTGGGTCCGGTGCAAGAGCCAGAGAAGAAGAAAGAAGAGCCCAAGAAAGAAGAAGAGAAGAAGAAAGACCCAAACGAGCAGATTGATATTGCAGAGCTGCTCAAGGCCTACGAAGCATACAATCGTCACTGGACCCCACATTACCACGTTGTCAACATAGAAGAGAACCCAAATGTTTGTGTGATTTGCTGAATCCTTGTGGACCCATCTTCATCACAAAATTTGTGGTTTGTATAGCATTGTTTTCTTCTGGCTGTGGTTGGAGGATGTGATGTATAGGCGATATCGGGTAGTTTTGAAACCCGACCCTATTATGTAATTCGGTTTTGAAAAGGATCAAGACAAAAGAGTAAATCAAAACAAGATAAATGTGTATCTTAGCCAACAAGTTAGATTGGGCTGCTAATTGTTCAAAAGCTTCATTGAGTACCAAAAGGTGTAGAGCTTTGAAATCTTAAGGTCTCACATTATTCAATTCTTGGCACAAGAATGACAAAGTACAGAAAAATTGTGCATAAGTGAAGAACTGCTCATCAATTTAGTTTCATATTCTTTGTTCAGAAGATATCAAATATGTGTGAGGTAATTTCAATGAACTAATAAGTGTCTCAACCTTGTTGTGTTTGATCCACCAACTACAGATTGACTAAAGACATATTTGTTTCTTTATTGTGGCCAGTTGTTCCTAAATGACTTCAGCTGAGTTGGGCAGGACCACCAGTAGGAATTGCATAGCTTAATGTTCAGTGCTGTGATCTCTTGGATTCAATCATCGTTGAATTGTTAAGTATGGGCTTTGATTGGGGTTGAGATTAGTACAAAAACTAATTACTTATATACCTAATCATAGTTCATATGATCTCTGTATTCTGAATCTTGTTTCGGGCGTCACATGGTTAGCATCCTTTGCTGGTGAATTACATAATTGTTTTGTTACTTTGCTTCCGCGTATTCATCATTCGCAAACCTGTTAAAACATGTATAATTAAGTCGAAATGTCCTATATACAAAAACCTAAATTTGGTGTCCATTTGATAGGTACCTTAAAGACTTCTACCATTAATTTATCGTTTTTGCTCACTAAAGTTGGTTAGTCTAGTGGTAAAGTCACTTGAACTTTAGTCTTTTTGATCAAATTTTTTTTATTTTACTTTTTTGCTTAGATCCAGTTTCAACAAAAGATGAAGAACCATAAAACTCAATTACTTGGGATGCTTGTGCACGTAAGAAATCATGAAGCCACCCATTAGTAGTAATGGAGCTATGCCCAACATTCACTTTTTAGGCATGAGCTTGGTTGATTAGGATGAGTACTACCTTATTCTAATAAAATCGGTTAAGTGTTTGAATCTTAATGACTTATCTGTTTGAAAACCCATATACCTTATATACACTAATTAAACTAGAATCAAGTTTTAGATCATAATTATAAAATTAGATCGAAACATAAATATTACAACCTTATTATAAGGTACAATTGCATGTCTCTTCTCACAAAAATAACAAAAAAGAGAGAAAAGAAAAAAAAAGGAAGCAAGGATGGCTCTCTCCCTAATCCCAGAAGTATTTGTTGGCAAAGCAAAGCAAACCCTGCCCTGAACGACGCTCCACAGCGTCGTCTCATGTCTTCTCCTTGGAGGCCGAGACGGCGCTTTAGGGGGTACAAATCAGATGCACCAAGGTTTGTATGCCATAGAGAGGGTCTTGAAGCTGTCAGTGCCAAATTTATATGTTCTACTGCTTTTTTCATCTGTGGTGTCTTCATTTAAATATTTATATGTTCAGCTGAGTTGGTCAGTACCACCAGTAGGAATTGCATAGCTTAATGTTATGTGCTGTGATCTCTTGGATTCAAATCATTGTTGTATTGTCAAGTTAAATATGTCTTGAATCTACCTTGATTGGGAACTGTGGTTCGAATGTAATATGATATTTTATGAGCTTGGGGTAGGTTGGGATTAGTATAAAAACTAATTAGTTATAAACCTAACCACACTTTGTATGATCGCTGACGTCATGTGGCTATAGCATTGTTGTTGGTGAATTACATACTTGTTTTGTGTTCATGTGATTTCATTTTTTGTTATTTGCTTCCATACAAGCAACATTCGTAAACCTGTTACAATATGAATGATCAATTGAAATGTCTTGCATACAAAAACGTAAATCTAGTGACCACTACTTAATAAGTTTCTTAAGACCTCCACTATTAATTTACCTTTTCGATTAGATTAGGTTTTAGATGAGGGTAAAGACTCAATTACTGGGGCATCACGGAGCCATTCATTTATAAGGGCCGAGCTTAGCTTTGTTGATCAGGATAAATACTGTCTTATGAGATCAGCCCAGTATACGAATCTTAGTGAATCATTTGTTTAAGGGTAAATGTACATCATAATATTTATAAAATCATATTAGATCCTCAAAATGTAAACATTACAACCTTATTGTAGGGTACAATTGCATTAGCAACAGCAACA
Organism: Erodium texanum; assembly: GCA_036897725.1. NCBI lineage: Eukaryota > Viridiplantae > Streptophyta > Magnoliopsida > Geraniales > Geraniaceae > Erodium > Erodium texanum. The sequence goes on along the minus strand of JAYMSW010001514.1, from coordinate 2,433 downwards.
TCATCATTAATTTGACACTACTTCATAAATCTAGTGAACACTACTTCATAGGTTTCTTAAGACCTCCACCATTAGTTTAACTTTTGGATTAGATCGGGTTTTAACTGAGGATAAAAATCCATAAGACTCAAGACACCATGGAGCCATCCATTAGTAGGTACGGATGTGACGTTAATCTGATAACAATTAGGCTCTTGATCATAATTATAAAATCACTCAAAAGGTAAACAATAAATATTACAACCTTACTATAAGGTACAATTACACGAGCCGAACTCACAAAACGACTCATCCCACAATAAATAAATAAAAGCGAGAAAAGAAAAAAAGGAAGCAAGGATAAACTCACATGACTCAACCTAATCCCAAAAATGAAAACTTACTTGGTATCTAGAATGCTATTGCTATTGCTATTGGTAGGATAATGTATTGAATAGTTGAGTGATGAAAATACTCTATTTATACAGAGGAAACCAAACCATCGTCACTAAGCCTAATCCTTAGCCTTGACTATTCATTATAGCTTCTATGCTACACATTGCATTTATGTTTGAACTTGATAAAAAATAGTAAATTAAAAGTTGATCTTAAAAAATAATTTACAAGCAAGGCTTGAAGATGAGATGACAAAAACATGGATATAAAATGAAGACTTATATTCTAGAGAATCAACAAAACAAAATCAAGAGGGCAGCAAAAATGTGAAACAATAAAGGAATATAAAACGATGAGTTATATTTGGACCGAAACGTAACATATCGACTCTTAATCTTATTCCTAATCCACGGACCATAATTTTGATCAAAGTCCGAACAGTGGAAGGACGCTCCGGAAAAGGCGTTGAGCTTCACTTCATTGATTGTCACACTCCACAGCTCTTCTCTTTCGAGGCCGAGACGACACTTTGGAGATTGATAATCAATTGAGAGTGTAATTAGTAGAATGTATATATTGATGAATATAGAGTGATAGAAAGGTCCTATATAGTGGTGTAGCTACTAGCTAATAGCTATACATGATAGAGATGCTTAGATACAGATAAGAACTGATCAAGTCTATCAAGGGAGTGATAAAGATCACTAACATGCTCCGACAGCTTCCTCATCATTCAAACTGGTGAACTCGTTATTAACTTGATGAATCTTGAATTATTTGTAAAGTTATACTTAATCTTTCCAAAGTGAAATACAATTGACTTATTGCATATGTTTCACAAGTAAACCAATGCATAGAAAGGAAGCTACTTGATTTTTTTTGTTTTCTGGGTAATATTTTTGAAATTCTGCTTTTAGTATTTTCAGCTCAGGACATACAATGGTTATCTATAAACTTGATAATAGAGTTCAAGGGGTTACAATGAGGATTAAACTGTTGAAAACATTTTTTGTTTGTTTGCTTCTTGATGATTTGTTTGCGGAACCTAATTTTATGTTTACAAAATCACATAGATGACAGCCTAATTTTATGTCAAACATAAATAATGTTCATCATTACTTATCCAAGTGGTATGTTAATAAGAAGATAAAAAAGATACTTACTTGTTTATTAGCAACCACACAAATTGGCCCTCGTGATATTATCAAATTTGATTTTGTATATAACCTCATTATCCCACACAAAGAAATGCCTAATTGGGTCCTTTCTTAACAAATAAATTAAAGAGCAGGCGCGGACAATCAATTTTTTTGATCAGAAAGAAAGAAAATTACATTAATCAAAGAATGGAATGGATCCTAGAATAGGAACTAGGCCGTAAAAAATTACAGTACAACAGAGAAAATAAAGCAAACAAGGTGTAAGAGCTATAACAGGTACAAGAGGTCAGGTGCTTGAGGGATCATCGTCCTTGGCCGAAAAGGAATGGCTTAGCACTGAGTCGAGTTTTTGGAACGCATCAACAGAACACCCTGGTAGCGACAGCCAATGAAGTCCATGAACCCGACCACCAGCGGGGTTATCTTCTCACCCGAGTGGGGATCAATAAGGGCAGGGGAGCAACCCAGTGGTGTGATGGGGGTTAAAGGTCTCCTGAGGGTTGGGGAAGAGGCAGGTGCATCAACCCTCCCTGAGCCTAGGGTAAAGGCCACAAAACCCATCTCGTCAGTCCGATCCTCATCCTTCGTCTCGATTCTATTATCGACTTGGACTCGGACGGAGTCAAGCAAAGCCATCATAGAAACTGGGATGTCTCTGCTTGTGTCGGGCGCTAAAACATCATCACCCAAAACTGTGCCAACAAGCGTTCACAGATGTGATTCTGTGGGATAGGAGGCTGGCTCTCCTTGGCTCGTAGCGGCAAGGATAATCGATGCCCAAACGGCTCGGACATGTCTGATATGTCAACTTGGTAAAGATCATTCTCAATGGCAGCTACGGGTGAAGCGCGACAGGGAATGCTATCAGGATGAGATCTCTTCACCAACACCCAATACA
>JAYMSW010001513.1:0-16199 GCA_036897725.1 Erodium texanum | reverse complement strand
TTTCGTTTCTAAAAGAATCCACTTCCACTGTTTATACTCTCGAGTCTCGACTCTTAAGAGTGTGACTTAAATTTTTTTCCCACAACTTTAGTTTTCCTCAATCAAAAACCAGTTTATACAATTAAGTCTAAAATGTATTTGATATAAATATTCAAGACATGCACATATATAAATATTTAAATTCATTTTGACTCGATTTGTTCATATCATTCACATTATAAACAACCAATGTAATTGATTAAAGAAATAATTACAATTACTTATACATTATCAGTGATCTACAGGCCCTCAAAATTTCCAGGCCCAAAATGAAGAATTCTGGCCCATTTAGGCCCAATACAGACCCTTCACTTCACTCTCTTCAACTCACTCCCTTGGCTTTACAGCCGTCGGAGAGACAGAGCTGCAGAGAGAGAGAGAGAGAGAGAGAGAGAGCTCCGTCTCTACGATCAATGCATGGAAGAGGAAGAGAGAGCCGAGAAGAAACCGCTGGTGCTTGACTGGGAAAAGCTCTTGCCTACCGGTGTACGCGACGAGGACCAGCCGCTGCCGGTTGTTGTGCCGTCGACAACCACCGCGGACCCACCCAAACCCTCTCCGATGAGCTTCGATCGACAGAGAGGGTTCGATGACCATTTCGAGCTAAAGGCACTCTCCGATCACGCTCTGGAGGTTAAAATCGGAAGACAGGAGAGGATCGTCGAGGTTTATAACCCAAAAACAAAGGACAATGGAGAGAAGCTTAAGGCTTATCTCAAGCGGCTCCTGGAGGAGAGGGAGCGCAGAAAATTCAGCAGACCTGAGAAGGTATATTTTTCTCACTTGTTGATTTTGGCAGTTAAATTCTTCTGCTCATTCTAGAAAATTCAGTAAAATGTTATTTAGAAATGTTGTTTTTGATAATTGTGTTGCTTTAATCAGCAATTGGAAATTTAGTACTACTTGAACTAGGATAAGAAATTACTCAATTACTGTTACAAGTACATTGTTTGTGATATCATTATATTACTTAAATGTAGATTAGAGTTTTTGGTAGTCATACATTATATTCATAATAATGCACATATCACATTATTAACATGATTCCTTATGCTTTTCGTTGGATAGAGCATTGAAGGCTGCAGGAAGCCTACTCAATCGGACAACTCAATTATATCAGGTAAACTTCTGGTATTCAGCTAGCGTTTCATGGCTATTTTAAAATTTCAGTACATTTTATTTTAGTGTTACATATTCAGTTAAATGAGTGTATGTAGCAATTTTCTTTATGGAAGATATGGGGTATTTTAAATATAGAACAGAGCGTGTAAAAATTTGTTACACCCCCTCCTTTAAATAAGCAGTGGTGTGGAATATGTGTTTCCATTTCTTAAAGAGTGGAGGTATAGAGATACTCTGGAAGTGTTTTGTCTTCCTCTATCTGACATCCTCAGACATGATAGCCATGAACTTCTTTTTGGATAAAATTAAAATCGAAGGTATTTTTCTCACTATAGGCATGTCAAAGCTGAAAATATGGGATGAACAAATTTTCAAGTAATTTCCCATGAAACTGAATGTGGTAATATTTTTTTAAATTGTGTGGTGACTAGGGACCTTGTGGGCCAACCCAGGGGTGGCTAACTCAGCTACCCATTGCCAGTGGCCCCCATATTTTATGATTTTATCTACATTGAGTTAATTTCTATGTTTCATATTTGTATTTTTGAAGGTCTTAAATGAACAAAAAAGTTGGTCTGCTTACTCTATTACCATCATGAAACTTATTGTTTAGGTATTCCTTAATATGAGATAGAACTTTGTGGAAATTAATTGATAACTCTGGTTTTAACCTAATTATTTTAAAAAAATTCCAAGAGCAGAATCTATTGATAGATGGTTAATGTTAGGCTCAGCATATCTGTTTCTTCAATTTTAACTTATGCCCTTGTGCAGGCTGCTGTAGTACTGTGATCTAAAATACCAGCTTCTACAACACTATGTATGTAGTCTTAATGTCTTTTTATATAGGTGCACCTGATGGTTATAGACGATATCGTGGATCACCCCATGATCATCCACAATCCTCATTTGGTAAAGAGTTCTCTGAAAGGCTTGGCCAAAATGTATTGTACTCGATCATGTTATCATTATTGTCACAACTTAAACACAATGTGACTTCACTTGTTAGTTATTGATTTAATTTATAAACAGTCAACTCTTATGAGAGTTGATGCAAGTGACAAAGGATTCTCCAATTTGGGTTGCTACGATCATTGGGGAAAGAGATCCAGTGGACGTGTGTCACCAGATGCAAGGAAGAAACGACAATCTTCGCCAACACAAAGGCCTAATCAATTTTCTAGCAGCACTTATCTCAATGGAAGTAAACATGTTTTCTCAAATGGCGATCTAAACAGTAGAAATTCTTCTACGTATTCACTTCGCCGCTACACGGAAAACATGTAAGTGCTCCCTATTTTATGCGAACTTCTGAGTTCCATTTCTATATGGAATCACTTCTATTGCACTCCGGTGTTATCTTCGTATATAGGTGCATTTAGTCATTCACCTTATGTTAGAAAGACCTGCCGATTTGTTAACTGTTATTTATGTTTATGTAATAACTATTAGTTTCATAGTGATAGTTCTGTTTTCATCACAGATACATATTAGCATTGTTATCTGAAAATGCATAGGGGAATATTATTTTAGTTTGTCCACGGCATAAGATTATTGTCCCTCATTGAACTGATAGGTCAGAGTAACGTATTCACTATTCACTGCTGCATGAGGGAGACAGTATTATTTCGTGTTTCGTATATATTAGCACAATCTCATGTATACCGTATGCAAGAGCTGTTATTGAGCTTCAGTTTTGTCTCTAGTTATTTCTGCCATCTTCTTGATATTTCTTTTGTGCTACATTGTAGTTCTCATGTGAGTTTACAGATGAGGAAATAGTTGTTCAGATATCTACAATAGCATCCTGTTTAGATCTACATTTCCTGTTCAGGGGCTCTGGCATTTGGAATATTGTGATATTATATGTATTCTTTTTTAGCTCACTTGTTTGGCCTGGATTAGAGTGAATTGTGCATGTGATATCTTTCTTTGATCTTTTTATCTCTTAGGCAGAATGCTTTTCAAGTCCCACCTTCAAAAGAATTGAGGGCAAGTGAGGTAAAATTTAGCACGTTTATTGTTTTGTCTTTTGCTGCTTCCTTGACGACCTTGAAATTTCTGGATCATGTATGGCTGTGGCACTGTGCTTAAGTACTAAGATCCATTTGGTTATAAGGGGGACAGGTCTTGAAACATGGTAATATGAGAATAACCTTCTGATGAAGGAACCATCATGTGGGGTTGGCACATTGAAACTGAATATTTACTTGGTGTGGTACTTTCAAAATTACTGGTTCTTTGAACATATGGATAATTTGGTAGTTTGTCACAATCCTAAATACACTTCTGTGTCATCAATTTTTATTTTGGGGGAAAGGGTCTTTAGATTTTAGGAGAGTAGCCAAAATGTTTATCCAAATTTCAGTTCAGAAGTCCTCCAGTGGCCAGTTTATGGCTTTAGCTTGCCTTGCAATGCTAGTTTTATTTCAGTCACTTTCTGTTGGGCTTATCTGGTCAGATTTGTTGTAAGTTTTAACATTACTTAAACAGGATCAGACAGTTATTCTTGTTGATGAGGAGGACTCTCAAACTGTAGAGGCAGAAGAGTGTGAAGAAGACCTTACTGAATCGTAATCAAGCCCTTCTATTCATTTTTTTTTTTTGTTTCTTTTTTCCCCTTGTCTTTCATCTTGTCCATATTGTGGTTCATCGGTAACGACTTCCTTCTCTATTGCTTTCAGGATGAAACATGCTGAGGTCTATTACCCATCAAGGTACTCTGGCTAATCTCTCTCTCAAAACGGCACAAAATCACTTTATTGGATAATGATGGTTTGAATAATTATACTTTGTGCTTATCTGTTGACCCAGGGATGATCCAGATCCTGTTATAATTTGTTATGTGGATGTAGCCTGCCTTGCTCCTGAAACCTATTTGACATCAACCATCATGAACTTTTACATCAGGTATATATCTATGCTGCTTGGTTAAAGAGTTTTTATTGTACATACCAATTCTGAATTGTTTTAACTCACTCATAAAAGACTTATTTTTTCTAACAAATGTTTTATGAGGACAGTCTTATTCTTGATCTAGATAATGTTTTGCATTTGATTCCCATGAAAGTGATTGGATCTTTTTGGAAATTAGGGCTGAATGATTCATATCATATTAGATAGTGTGGATTCAAAAATGTAAGGTTTTACTTTTTACGACAACATTTTTGGATAGAGATACTTTTAATATACTGAAAATTTATTATTATTTTTCTCTGGCTTGTAGATATTTACAACAGCAAGTGGCTCCTACAAATACAACGATACACAATTGTCTTTTTTTCAATACATACTTTTATGAGAAGCTTAAAGAGGCTGTAACATGCAAGGTAGTATTTCCTTAGCTTCCTTTTAGTGATTATTCTTTACTGGAACAAAAGTAAAATCATGGTTAAAGAGAGTGATTTTGCAAATCCTACATGTACAGGGAACTGATAAGAATTCCAAATTTCTGAAGTTCAGAAGGTGGTGGAAGGGTGTCAATGTATTTCAGAAAGCATATGTACTCGTTCCAATTCATCAAGAGTATGTTTTCCTCTACTTTTTTTCCTTCTATGCATGTTAATAGAGCCAAAAATTATACATTTGAATTTTTGACCGAGTCATTTTTTGTTGAATTTTTACATCATTTGGCATCCACTAATGGATTTGTTCTTGGTGGAAATAGTAAGTTACCTATAAAATGGTTGGTTATTGTTGAAGGGTAAAGGTGAGGGGTCTTTTCAGCAGTAGAGTTTCCTTTCCTGTACATGGTTGACCCCTTATTTTTTTGGTTGATAATGATGTTAAACGCTATGATTAAGTGGGTCCTTCGCTAGGGGTAGATTAGGAATTGTAGATAAATAAAAAAAAGGGATTATTGCCATGTAGATGTTTCATAACCAAGGCATGCATTCACTTCTGTTACTCATTCGCAGACCTTCACTTGAATTACTGCATTTTTGTTATTATCGATGATGTTTGATGTATGTATCCAGTCTTCATTGGAGCTTGGTGATTATATGTATCCCAGACAAAGATGAATCGGGGCCAATTATACTTCACTTGGATTCGTTGGGCCTTCACTTTAGCAGATCAGTTTTTGATAACATTAAAAGGTGAAAAATCTGCCTACCAGTTAAGCAATAATAACATAGAAGATATTGTTTTTTTTTCTTCGTTTCCTCGAGTATTCATATTGTATTGAGACTTAGAAATTGTTCTGTAGCTATATGGAAGGAGAGTGGAACTGTTTGAAACAAGAAATTGATCCCACAGATCTTCCAATTGCTGAGAACATATGGGAACATCTCCCCACTAGAATTGAAGAGAAAAAAATCATGGTAAGCTTTACCGATAACATGCTTCTTTAAGTGCATCTAAGGGATGGTATCGAACCTCTAAATTGCTTGAATTCTTCTTAAGTGGTGAAGGCTCGATATGGAGTTCAGTTGGGTTAATATAAATTGTATCGGGTTTTATTCTTGAACTTATTGAATACGGAGTGTTATATTTCGGACCAGGTTCCCCTACAAAAGAATGACTATGATTGCGGCCTCTTTGTACTTTTCTTCATGGAGCGCTTCATTTTAGATGCTCCCCAGAGACTCGTGAAAGAGAAAGATTTACCATTAATGGTACATACAACTCGTTCCCCCCTTCATTCAACTGATATCAATGGAAACAATCTCGTTTAATTAGCTGTTATTGTTATTGCATAATTAGTTATATTCTTCTTTATTTATGGTTTAACAATACATTAGTTGTAGTTGATTAGTACTTTTTTTTTTCCAGTTTGGCAGAGAATGGTTCCAACCTAAAGAGGCCTCTGGACTGAGAAAGAAAATCCGTGATCTTCTCAAGGAACAATTCCAAAATGCATATGAAGCAGTCAAACCATGATGAATACTTTCCCTATGCCCAGACGGTAGATGTGTATAGTATTTGCATAGATTTTTAATATATAAATGTAAAAGACGGACAAAACCGCACAACTAGTCTTCTATGCTCTTCTATATTTATTTCTACTCCCAAAGTATGTATAGTCTTTGCATAGATTAACTTTTTTATAAGAGAAATTGTTGGGAGTTGAAAGTTGAATATCATTTGGGGACACGGTAACATGATTAATATCAACACAGCACAATGTTTTATGAATTATTTAAGGGAAAGGAATTTTTTTTTTTTTTTTGAAAAACTGGTTAAAACAATTTTTGAAAGCATATATATGTATTAACTAGAAGCATTTTGTATTTACACACTATTGCTGGGTAGTGTTGGTATTTGCAATTTTTCCTTTTTCTTCCAAAAGTTGGAAATATATCCTTCTTGTTTCAGCAAAGTTAGGCATCAAAATATGTACCAAGTTCCATCAAAATAGTGCTAATGGAAACAAAACCTCAAGAGGCAGCGTTACTCTATTTCCTGCGCCTTTTCTTCTCGGGAGTTGGATGCACTTGCGCTGTCCTTCCATATGACTTGAGCTGAAAATTCTCGAAGGCGTCAGAGACTGCCCCTACCTGCAAATTCGCACACATAAACAAACTTGTTCACCAATATAAATTGTACGAACTACTTATAAGTTGAAATATAACGAACCAGTTCAGGCTTCTTAGAGTACACCCTCACTATCATATCTTGATGAAATGCAGGCAGCAAGTGACTGATGCGATCATCTGATATTGGGAACTTTTCATTGCTTTCATAGTCCTGTTAAAGCCCGGGCAGTTATAATCTCTTTAATTTTAAATTATCAAACATTAATTCTATAACTTGACACTTGTGAGGTATATCATGTGGGATCACTTTTAATCAACAGTTAATAAAGAAGGGTATTTGGATAACAAAGTTTCTACAGTATTGGCTAACCAATTATCTATGACCTGGCACTCTCTATAAGGGGCCGCCCACCTTCACAAAACTACTATACAACAATGTGATAAAAAAGATAATATTTATTAAGTTCTAGTAATCTATTTCCTTCAGATACTGAAAGCCGCCTAATAAAATTCTATGTCATAGTCAGGTTCTATTCAATAATTAGTCCTGTATCTATTTTGGGTTTACCCTTTAGTCCCTTCCATAACATTATGTAGGCTACAACACATAGGCCAGAACTGAGGTGAAATGACCTCAGCATGAAAAGAGCATTAACGAGGTGAGAGCAAGTAAGAAATTACCTTGAAAAAGTTGATGCTGAATCAGCAGATATTTACATGCAGAAACCAAAGATGTCGTTAAGTTTATAGATCGGTGGCAGGTTATTCCACCAATGAGTTTAAAATAGAATGAGTAAAAGATAATGTACCTTTCAAGAGGGTTATTCCTTCCACGGGTCAGGTCAATCACAACATTACTCACAACAAGATCATCTTCTTTTAGATTAACGCCACTGGTAGTCTGATTAATAGATAACTAGTTAGGATATCTTTGCATCTACTTGGTGAGCAAAGAGTACACAAATTTTATATGGAGTTTTTTGGTTGAACCTGTGAGCAAATGATATCTTGGGCAGTGACGGGTTTGAAGTGCTCTTGCTGGTCCTTGGGAACAGAGAACTCATTGCAGAACTGCAAATGATAAGTTTTTGTTACTTAACAAATAGAGTGTAGTACTAGTCAATTCTCTTAAATATGTGAGAGACTTCGGATATTAGCTCATAGTCCTATAATCTCTTCAAATTACAAACTTTACCTGGTATAGATCTCTTCTACGCATGCGTAAGATCAAGTCTCTTGATTCCTTAAGCTCTTGCCCGGAAGAATACTCAATCGCTTTCAATATCGAGTCATCTAACTGCATTCCTTAAAGATGGACACATTAGTGCTATCAAGTAAGAGTGCAAATCCTTATGATTAGACTGTATAAAATGTGTAAACCAACACAACCTGCCAAAAATTAGCTGGTTCATGAATCGCATCCACAATGCCGAGGTGGCTGTTTGCTTTCAGTAGGGCATCCACGCACATTAGCTCTACAGCCTGAGCATATAGAAATAATAGTCAAATCCTAAGCGTTTAGTCAAATCACAACTATAATCATTAAGTGCAATACCTTCACTTTTGGGTGAGTATAAGCAGTTCGATGCAGATCAGCACGGGTGGCAAATAACTTGTGGATTGTAAGATCTGAAAGAGATGTTAAAGATAGAATGAGATATACAATAAGCATCATTATGTGCGACAACATAATTTCAGCTTATACTCACATTCCTTGGCACGATAGCAGATCTCATCATCCATAACCCGCATAGTTTCCATCAGCCTGAAAGCCAAACGAAAAATGATTATGATAAAAGCAAGACTTTGAGGAGAGAGGATGTGTACGTGCAATAAAACGTGGCTATGCAAAATTTTCTACCTGTCAAACTGAAAATTGCAGCCTAACCCACATGCCCGGGAGTCACGAACAATATAATCAAACCTGTAAACAAATTATGTAGCGGTAAAGCCTATTTGTAGGAACATCTAGCAAGAAAAGATAACCCGGAGAGAGGGAGAGAGATACTTGTCAACATCTATTCCATTCCTTCCATTTGCAACAATGTCATATAAGAAACGCTTTTCCTTCTTACTCTGAATAGATTGAGTAAATAAATGAGAAGATATGGGAAGCATTGACATTTTAATTATTAGCTAATAACTACATTCTATACATTTACAACAACTTCATATGAGAAATGGTTTCCCTCATACTCTAGCTTGAGAGAAGAGAAAACAGATCAAGATAAGATAAAGGAATTATAGTTTTGGAAACAATTCTAGAAGCCAAAGTTGTTTTGAGATATACAGTTAAATTGAAGGCAGTCAGATGACTTACATTTCCCAAAGCATGTTCAGTGCTAGCAACAATCATATCCTGAAAAAAGAATGGGAACATATCAAGGCCCCAAAAAAATTCTAGTTATTATTTGTATGGACGCATGCATGAAATGACCATCTGACCTGCACTTTCTTAATGATTTCAGCATCAACTTCTATGTTGTGGTGATCAACAATATAATCTATCATTCTCACAGACATGTCCTCATGAGACCTGGAAATGTTTGAATGAACAAACACTCAGAATTGTATCATATTGTTTTCTGCAAAATTTAAGAACATGACGATTACCATTGAGTTCCATTAAGAACTTTTGGAAGAAACCCGCGCTCAAATGTGTGGCTAAATGGTCCATGACCAACATCATGCAGTAAACCTAAAACCAAAGTCAACAAAAGTTAGAAGGTTGAATAATATGAGAGGAAAGAAAGACGTCCTTTGATAAGTGGAGTTAATTACCAGCAAGTTTTACAGTCTGGATATCAGAACCATCAATGTCAAGTTCCGGCTGCAAGCATGGTAAGCTTGTGAGAAAATATCTCACTTATAGGATCCAAAATAACATCAGATTAAAAGAATTCATACTTGGTAAGCTTTGAGTGTAGAAACAGCTTTATTAGCCAGCCAATATACCCCTAGTGAATGCTCAAATCTAGAGTGTACAGCCCCTGGGTACACCATGTTTGTTAAGCCTGGGTATATGAATATGATTAGTAACTGCTATTGTGGTCAACAGATCTGCTTTAAAAAGGCAGCTTCTCTAAATGAATATATATACAAAACGTATCGAGCAGGATATAATATTTTCAATGTAAAAATGTAGCAAACGCGACCTAGATTAAGCAACTAACTGGATGAACTTGATCTATCAGAAAGATTTGGGCAAGCCGGCAAGGAGTTCTTAATTAGAATTTGGATTCTTCTGTGGGAAGGACCCCAAGATGGAAGGAATACTTGAACACAAATTACAAGTCACCATGAACTCTGATCATCTATGGAAAATAATTAGTATTTGTTCTATGGTGAGAAACTGGCAAAGAGATGATAAGAACATACCATAATAGTTGCAGTAAAGAGTAGTAAGAACACCATCAAACCATAATTATATATTTATCTATAGCCTATTCTAGAAAGAAAAAAAAACTGTGAGGACTTACCCAATTGCTTTAGATCCCGAAGTCTGCAAATAAGACATTGTCAGCCAATATCCACAAGAATAAAGTAAATAGAAAGCGTAAACACAGGGGATGTACTAAATAAATCAAACTTGCCTCTGAAATTGTTCAGTATCAATGAACTTCAAACAGATCTGTGATAAGCCAGAGAAAAGTAATTAAAATTCATTTTCAAACTGAAGGAAAGTTTAAGAATATAGATACTAAGCAAACCCCATATCACTAATTTGTCAAAACAATAGGAGTCTGGTCGGATGTCTACCAAGTCAAGGCAACCACTGCTCCCCAGAATAGGGAATCATACAGAAAAAAGGGAAAGAAAATGTGCTACTACTGATAGGTGTTACAAATTTAACTGAAGAGCAAAGAACATAAAAGCAAAAGGGCTGAATTAAAATGCAGCAACCAAGATAATGTAGCAAACTTGTGCTCAACGCATATAAATCTCAGTGTAAGTGTTACGTTCAATGTTGATTTCCTCTTAATTATAAACCAAACAAGAAAACTTAAGAACAGAGAATTTCATGTAAAGATATGTTCAATACTAATTTCCTCGTAATTATGAATTAAACAAGAACACTTTGAAAAGAGAATTTCATGTACGGATGACTGAACCACTACCAAGTCTTCACGTTTATGGTCAGTTTATTGATTCTTTTGTTTTTAAAATGTATAAACCTACTAACATTAATTCAATTCGAAATGCTCTCATTTCCATCCAAATTTCTTGACAGAAACCAATAACTTCAGATCCATAATCTCATCAACTTTATTCATCAATGTTCAACTGCACTCAACATCTTGAAGTCAAATTTCCTTACTCGTCAAAATAACTTCAAATCCAGTCCACTAACATCTATTTTTTATGGAATTTGATCCGGAAGAAAATATGTTTAGGAAATTCAAGCTTCAAGGGTGATGCTTGATAGAATCCAGTAGATTGATATGCATGATCTCATAACTTCACTTTCTTCAATTTTCAACTATGCACTTCACATTTTGAACTCACATTTCCGTAAATAACCAAAACATCTCCACAATCCTCCTGAATCCTCCCCACTGGACATGAAACTCAACTCTTATACAAATCAAAACAAACACCACAATCAGCTATACTGCAACTCCACAATTTCAGATGGAAAAAAAACTGAAGTTGGTTCTTCAAGGATATTAGTAACTTTAAAATCCATGATCTGATCAAAGCATTTTCTTCAAATTTCATGGATTACTATACATTTTGAAGTTAAATTTTCCTACATCAGCAAAATATAGGCATAATCCAAACAAAGGCATATTCCACATGAAATTTGACTCCTAATTCAAATGTAACCAAAACACCTCAATCACCTCCACAAATCCAGTACATATCCAAACTAAGGCATATTTCACATGAAACATGACTCCTAATTCAAATGTAACCCAAACACCTCAATCACCTCCAAAAATCCAGTAGAGAACGACTCTACAGAAATTCAACCTCGAACAGCCATTATTCAACGGCATCAACAAGTTCAAATGCATGATCTCACCATTTCTACTCTGTACTTAATTTCTTCCTATTTCAACAACGTACAGAAGCTTTTGAAGTGAAAATTCCAAAAATAACAAACAAAACCTCCACAATCAAGCATAAATTTCAGATTTCGCATCAACATCCTCACAAATGAAAGCACCTCAATCAACTCGTTCAGAGCTCCACAATTCCAATACAAGTCGAGAAAACAAACACTCGCAAAGAAAGAGCTCCAAACACGAAACGAGAACGCACAAACGGCGATTCTTCTCAGAAGTAACACAGTAACGCACAGTACTAGTACCAAAACGCGAAAACGAGTCCAAAATTTTCCAGTTCAGAGACGGTACCGGATCAACATAGATGTTTCCATGGACGTTGTCGCGAATGTGCTTCCACTCCCGGCGGTCGACGGTGAGCTGAAAGTCGACGTTCCTCATCTCGTCGCCCGTACAAGCTCCCATCCTCTTCGTCGGCGAGTTCGAGACTCGGAAACGCAGAAATGGATTGAAGCGAAGGTAGGGTTCGCAACCAGAGAGTGGAGGAGGAGGAGGAGGTTACTGGATGCGTGTGAAGTGAGAAAGAGAAGGAGAATATGGAGTTTATATACCCCGAACTTTTGGAGTAGTGGTGGTGTGGTGATGCCTGCGATGCCGCGCCAAAACACATGTTCCGTTTCCGTACGCGGGCTACAGGCGCGTGTGCTCGACGGTTCTATCTGGAATCAGAAAGGTTTTTTTTTTGGTTTTCTTTTGTTTTTGTTGGAAGAATATTCTCCATATATCACTATGGAGACTAAACGTTTTATTATTTATGAAGTGATAGTAGAGTGATTACTAGAGTACAACTTTACAAGCTTATTAAATAAAATCACGAAAAAGCCAATTTGGTCTCACTGCTGTCAAATCTGCACTAAAATCGCACGCAAAAGATCGTAAATGATGAGTTGAACTATACAAAAGATTGTAGATGAGTTGAATTTTTTATATAAAAAACGTGATTCAATTTTAATTAAACGGTGGGGCGGTCCCATCCGTGGACCGTATCAATTGGCGCCTGCTCGTCGTTATCACCAGGCTCCGATGTGTCCTCCCCACGTCCCTCGATAGGGATGTTTTTAAGAACATCTCCAATACAAGTAATCTTTTAAAACGATTCAGGATTCATAAAAAATAGTTCATAAGAGTGAAAATTATGCTAAACAATGTGAAAGACACATGGCAGCACCTCATTGGCCAAAACAGTCAACCCTCAGGGCTATTCACCTATTAGAGAACCAACTAAAAACTTAAGCTGATAATCAAAATCCTAATTATAATTTTATACTCTACCACACCCAGTCGACTGTGTAGAAGATTCCCTAACCAACAATTCCAAGCCAAATTTGAACCAAACTGAACTCGAATCCTATCGAAAGTCATTTAATACTATATTGATAGATGACTATTTTAGACTCGACTAGCCTCGATTACATCCTGATCAATACAAGAAAAAAAAAAAATTAAGGCACACAGGCCCAACTATAGTAAATTCATCATAATCTTGCGTAGTCTGTGTTCTACATGTTTGGCTGTCTAGAAGTAATACATGAGGCCCAAAAGTATCACAATCAATTGATGTCTGTGATGAAATGAACTTGCAAACTCAGGAAAAAAACATCTCTGGCCCAGCATTGATACCATCTCAACCTTGTCACCTAGAGTTAATGGTTTAGTCCCTGTAACCAGATTAAACATGGGTTAGTCTACTTTCGTAACAATTGAGTATTGCATAATTGTGCACAGGTAAGAGACAATAGCATAATTAAATATCAAATATGTGTTCTGGTACGCATCTATATCACACATCCATGAACAGAAATGATAAATGCTGAAAATCCACTGCATAAAACAAAATGCAGTTATACCCACAAGGGTGTCAAGCTGCCGGCCCAACACTATCAAAGGTTATTAACAAAGATATTAACCTATGAGGCGAGAAAGGGGAGAGTGATAAAGAAAATGGAGACGAAAGTGTGCCATGGAACAATAGACGAATCAAAACCCTCAAAATAAAGTTGACAGATACTGATTCCGATTAAATACTGGTATATATAAGAACCCTAGAATTATATTGACAGGAAAATGAACAGTGTATGAAACACCAATATGTCTTCATACAGCACCAGCAAAATTTCAAATAACTGATCATCATTCAAAACTGCAAATTGAGAAAGTGACATTATTTAACTCGGTTTGTAATAAATGAAATAACGACACAATGTATGGTAAGTCCAGCCCCACTGTGAGAGTCAAATAGAAAGAAGACCTACAGGCAAAACCATGGGTACTTGAAATGATCATGCAAGCATGAAGTACTAATGAGGTACCAATTGGGTGACGTTAATCTACAGATAGCAATCAATCCATAGTGTGGACTGTGACTACAAAGTTTTGCCTTTGAAGGCTCACAGGGTTTAGGAGGTATTGAAAGCATAGGTAGTCACATGTTCAGAAGGTAATGTCTACATATATAATGTACAAGATGTTGGACTCTAAGCAACTTGTTAAGATGATGATGAAGGTGTGGAAGTACTAGTTGATTTATTCTTTTCCGGGTATTTTTACAGGGATGGAGAAAGACCCTATAACAAGTTCCTCGAAGCAATCATCCTTTAATAATAACCTAAGAAATTTCTATCAGTAAACAGAAGAAAACATGGATATTGAGTACTTCATGACTATGTGCAACAATCATAGCCTTCCCAAACCAGTCATACATACACACAAAAAAATATGGTTGTTTTTCTTTATATGGAATTCCGAACCTAATTCCTGATATAATTGAATGTACCAAGGTTTGAACTCAAGACCTCCCTTATGTAGAAACGAGCTATTTACCTCTTGGCCCAACTTAACTTGGTTTTCTCCAAAGCTGTTTTATACTATGAGTCTAATCATTCTATTCCTAAATCCTAACAAAAATGAAATGCAACTGTCTATGCCATTACCATGACAGGGCAAGCTAAAACATAACATAGTTCGAATAGGGGAAACAAAATACCAACTAGATGTTATACAGGTTTGGCAAAGCTTATACTATGAAGGAACGTGATTAACCCAAAATATACACAGAGGAAAGTAAAGAGACACATTGCTCAATGAATAATAGCATAATAGATTACTTACCAGTATTTGATCAAGCCGTCCCAGCCACATGTCGCTACTTTACTTTGTTCCAACGGATGCCACTCAGCACCGATGCAAACGCCATCATGACATTTTAGGGTTCTAAATACTTTGCAGCTCTTCCAATCCCAAAACCAGCACTTACCATCACCGTCTCCAGACATGACAAATCTCCCATCTGGCGAGAAATTGACTTGACAAGCATACCCAGCAACACTATGCCCAGCAAATCTCTTCTTCTTGTTCAGCTGAAACCTCTCCTTAGTGCTGTAAATAAGAATTTGATTATCCAAACTCTGTGCAGCAAGCCAATTCGAATTCGGGTGAAGAGAAATTGCTGGCATCGAGTGCATATGAGGCTCACTTATATACTTTATCACCACGGGGATTCCAAACTCCCACACCCGAAGCGACTTGTCATCGCTAGAAGTGACAAATCTCCTGTTATCGTCAACAAATGTAATGGTATTAACTGCTCCCAAATGCTGATCATACTCTTGTGTAATCTGCCCAGTATTCATATCCCATTGGACTATCTTCTTATCGCTCATTCCTGCTAAGAGAATGTTCTGCTTATTATCATCCGGATTAAGCTTAACTACATAAGGTATCTTCCCGGTTGAGAAAGTCGATATCACCTGCCCTGTTTCTGTATCCCAATACTTGATGTTCTTATCATACCCAGCAGTCAAAAACTTAGACCCATCATTACAAAATGAAATATCTCTCACTGCCTTTCCATGACCCATGTAAGTCCTCATACACTTTCCTGAGTTGAATACATCCCATATCTTCACCTTGGTGTCCATTCCAGCTGACAGAATCAAATGCCCATGTTTCGGGAAGAACCTAATTGCAGACACACCCTTTGTGTGTCCACTCCAAGTATGAACCAATCTCTTCGGGATATAACAATGCTGGTTTGAGGCTTTTGCATCCTTTGGTGGAGCAATCCAAGACCTACCCTGATAATCCTTCTCTTCCTTCCCATGAAAGGTACTCTTATCAGCAAAAACCTCACCTTTATTATCCCCTCCATTCTTCTCCTCGGCCTTCTTCTTGGCATACTCCTCAGCATACTTCTTCTGCTCCTCAGTCAGCTCTGCCTGCAACCCATCCTTCTTCCCAGACCAGGGGCTCTTCCGATTCTTCAACAACCACGTATCAGTAGCCGGATTCTGGATCTCATCAGGGTCAGCAGCAGCAACCTCCGCTCCATTCTCATCCAATTCCTTCTGCTTCTTCTCAATCTTCCGCTTCTTCTGCTCGTGCTGAGGGATATTGTAGACAGAAATCGCATCGTTCTTCTGCAAAGCCTCCAAATCTCCGACATAATTGCTTCCCTCCGAAGCGGAGGGGTCAGCGGCGTAGGCATACTTGTGGA
>JAYMSW010001512.1:0-16199 GCA_036897725.1 Erodium texanum | reverse complement strand
TGATTAAGCCATAAATCTTCTCCATGAAACTAATCCATTTTATTGTTATGAAAATGGTTTAAATGTTTGGGAAATTTACATAAGTAAAAAAATCCATTATACTTGCATTGAAATTTGTGCTTAACCCCTATAGTTAGTCTAGTAGACTACGAATTATATCAATACATTTATTTGGGTGTCATAAAGGAAAAATCATAATCTAACCATGAGTATTAATTATATCAATCAATAATATGAGTTTTTAGTTCTAATTTTAAAGAGGTTTTCACATCAAATATATTCATTTTCTTCCATGTTAAACCTTATATCACATAAGTTTTTTATTTGTTTGCACTTCCTCACCCAATGTCATCATCTTACTAAAAGTTCAATGATGACTTTTAATATTATATTTGATTATATTTTTGATCAAAAAGTCAGTCTAATCAACTTAAATTCAAAATACAGTTGAATCACACTTTTTTTCTTAATCACCAAATACAAAAATGAGAGCCATAAGTAAATCATAGAGCTAAATATCATATCTCAACCGACTATTATAGGTGGTTGCAAAATGGAACATACATTGATTTATTGATGTTTAAAAATACATTGGAAGCTCATTTATTTGTCTTCAATACCCATTACAAGACTTTAATAGTACTGACCATGAGCACCATACCGTACAGAATCCATAGGGTTACACGTGAACACTGAGTTTGCCAAACTTTAATAATAATCAAATATAATACCAAAAAGAAGAATAAACAAAATACAAACTAGAGTGTGGTGTTAGTACTTCACTTCTACGAAAAGAAACATGCCCATGTCCTACATTTGACTAATGGTTAATTTTTGTGTGTCTTAACATTGTTTTTATAATTAACTTGTGAGAAATATTAACAGTAACCCATGACTAATTAACTAAAACGAAATGATACGTGTTTTAACAAAGTAAGAGGCTTGTTTTAGGATGCAAGGGTACTGAAAAAAAAAACATGGCACTTATTTTGAAACGGGGATGAAGTACTAAATTAAAGTCCTAAGAGTTGCCAAGGACGATGGTAAATCTATTTCTCGCAACACTGCACTCTTCAACCTCCTAAACTTCATTTACATCAATCACCTTGAAACTAAGCTTGAAATTGGATAAAACTTGGCCTTTCTGCTCCAAGTTCCAACCGGTCAGTTTTGTAAGAGGCATAACTGATAAACTAGTAGTAACAATCTATGAAATTAACAAGCTTCATCCATTAATTAATCCCAATCAAAATTCATTGAGCAAGTAATACGGGTAAAGACTTTTACAGGTTACCTCTAGCGAATTTTTGCAATGCACGCCTTGCTGTTTGCTTCTCCAGTTGAGAAACCAAGTAGTTACTCAAATCCACGGCAAATAAAATATGGCTCAAGATGTCCAGTTAGAGCCATCACACAAATTCTACATCCCAAATACCCAGCATGGATGCACAATAGCTTTGCTTTAAATGCAAGGCACTAATCTCTGAAACACATCATCCAGCAGGTTTATGTATCTGATGTCTGGCTTGTGTTGTCATTTGATTTTTGTCGCACAAACTGTCCCCGAACACGGGGTCTTTGTTCAGCTAATTTCTTCCTGCTTTGATATCGAACCTGAAAAAGAAACATAAAACTAAGTTTAGTAAAAACTAAGAGAAAATGTTTGTCTTCCTGTTCCACCAGCAAAACCATGCCTCGTAGAGCATTTCCTCTTACAAGTATCCCATGTATGCATATTTACTCATTAAATAGTATTAAAAGGGAGTAAATAACCAGTAGAAAAACACCTAATTAGAGACAATGTGCTGTCAAGTTCATTAGTAGGAATACAAGGGTTGATATAATAATTGGGAAATTTCACATCACTGCCAGCACTTTGGACTATCACTTTAAATAGCATCATATCATCCCAATGAACTGTTTCAATTTACCCTAATTTAACCTTTAATGATGAAAATGCCCCTTAGATAATCATAAAAGACGAACACAATATTCTTCTTAATCTAAAAATTTCTAATTTTTTATTTATAATTTATATTTATCCAATTTTTTCAAATTAGGGTAAACTGAAACAAAAACAAAGTTAATCGGGGTGAAACGATACGATTTGAAGTACATGGTAGTGAACTGATAATTGTCCATAGTAGTGATGTGAAATTTCCCCTATAATTAATGACCATGATAAGGATCAAAATATAGATATTTAGAGTCTGAGGTGCCAATAGAACATTTATATATACAAGTGTTTAAACATACGGTAAAATTAAACAGCATAACTGAAAACAGAATTCCTGAAGTCAGTGTTATCTAGCATTGGTACTAAATCAACGTAAGGTTTCTTACCTTCTTCCTGAAGCATCTCTCCTTCCTCTTCAGACGAAACTTGGTCAGAGCTGCTTCTCTCTGTTTAAGCTTGTTTTGATCTACTCGGTTGCCATTTCCACTCCCACTAGCATCACCACTTCCACTTTTCCCAGGTATCCCATTATCACTTTCCACATTTGTCCCTCCAGCATTCACTGCAGCGCTGCTTCCAATATGCCCATTGCTCCCATAATTACTGCCAGACACACTTCCATAAAAACTGGAATTCCCAACATTACCTTCAAGCATTCCACCCAACACATTTGATGAGCCACAATGTGGAACACTTGTTGCCATTTTCTTCAATGACAATTCATCATGATCAGATGGCAACTGTTGTTGTTGCATGCTGTGGACAAGGTACTGATTATAAGGATGGTGGATATGCTGAACTTGAACCTCCTGGTGCAAATCCCTTGGTTGAGCTGTTGCAGCTACCTTATCACCCAACTTATCGAGTTTAGCTAGCTGAGAAGGAGATAAAAGGTTGCTTTTTAATGGCTGGAATGCAGACGACGGGCTCAAACATTTGACAGAGGATGGTGCCCCTGACTTGTACTTCGTTACTACTGGCTTGTTAAAAGCATTATTAGTGGTAGAGCCCATGTCGATGTTGTTGCTACCCCCATTAGAGAATTGATTGGGAGGATCACCATTTGAATGAAATTGAACATTCTGAACAGTTTCTGATACCAAAACTCCTATGCTATTATCAAGAGGAACACTTTTTCCAAGGTTCCCACTAGGAGCCATTTTAGAATTTGAGGCTGTATTGTACCTGCACAATAAATAAATAAAAATGGCAAACAATCCAGTTCCCAATACTAATTGGGGTTCTGCTAGGCAGTAAAAATACATGAAGGGTTAATTGCAGATAGCTATCGCGTACTATTAGCTCTTTTTCGTCAAAAAAGGACAAAAATGCCTTTAGTAGTTTTATCTTTTTTATATCTACTCAACTGTTTTCGGTAGTTATAAAGTCTTTTTTGATATTAGAGTCAAGAGCGTTTCCATCATTTCTGGCAAAAAAGAGCTATCTGCAATTTTTTGCAAGTTTAGGCAGCTGAATGTAAGAGTTCAAAGTTGAGTATAGTTACGTGCAACAGGCGTATAGTAAGCAACAGCTATATGCAATTAACCCAAACATTAATTCTAAAACGACTAACAAAACAAGGGTTTCCATGTCTTTATGCTTCCACTTACCTTGAGAAGGCTGAAGAGTCTGAACGTCTCAAAACATTGCGCTCTTCCCTAACAGTAGTCTCAGCGCCTTTAACTCCTCTAACTCTCTTTAGGCTGAATTCAAGAGATGGCAATTCTTTACCGGCAGCAATGGCTGGATGATTAGTACATGAGATGTCAGGGAGTCTATTTGGGGCCTCAAGCCCAGGGTTGTCCATCT
This sequence comes from Erodium texanum, assembly GCA_036897725.1. Taxonomy (NCBI): domain Eukaryota; kingdom Viridiplantae; phylum Streptophyta; class Magnoliopsida; order Geraniales; family Geraniaceae; genus Erodium; species Erodium texanum. Next base: position 12,433 of record JAYMSW010001512.1, on the reverse strand, counting down.
GCGGATTAGTAGTGTTAGTAACAACACACGTCAGATCAGGGGTTTCACTGTTAACTTTACTCGATGGACACTCAATGTTAAGGCCATCCTCTACATTATCTATTTGTTCATTGAATTGACCATGGCCCATCTCCAGAACATTACTTTTTGTAACTTGATTTGGGAACTCAACTTGAAAATTCATGCCTCCAGACGTGTGGATCTCCAGCTCTTTACCCATTAAAACATGATCTTGTAAAAAAGGAAAGAAAAAATACGTAACTCAATACCAAGACGACTTAAGTATAAGAAAATGAATAAAACGAAAAGAAAACTCAAGCATAAATCAAAAGGATCACGCATGCCTAATATTGTCAACAAGCATACCAAGTTGTTGTTCTTGTCCTTGGCATTCCCTAGTTGAAGTCACAGGGACCTGTCTGATAACAGAAGTCTCAGCGTTTGAATGGATAACTTGGGCACAAGTGCTATCAGGACATTCCACTATTTGGTTCTGTACAGCTATTGGTTTTGGGCTCTCAGCTTCTACAACTTGTTTTGTCCAAGAACTCTGCATATTAACAAGTTAACGACATGTTTTAAGGTTGTACACAGGTATTGATTTGCTTAAACTTGCCAATTAAATTGATGAAGCATTAATATGGTTGGAGATCACAATCAGTCCTACAAGTGTCATCAAACAACTGATAGAATACCTGTTATCCTCCTATATACTTTAAATTAATAGCGAGTCCAATTGCGATAGCATTGACAACTATGAACGAATGCATAAAGCCAGCTGTCAACAATTATGTAATACACAACCTCGTTTTCCTGTGAATAAACTCTTAAACTTACTCCAACAAAAGCATAAGTTATTGGGTAAAAGGCCCAAATAGTACATCAAAAGTGGTCATTAAATCTACATTCTTTCCATGTGGTACACTGCAACACTCCCCTTCACGTGCAACACAAGGGACTCACATGTGAACCAAGAATACAAGAATGGGGAAGAAGTACAAATGGGTCACAGACCCAATATTAAACCTGATGTCATGTTACACTTACTCCAGCCCCAAAGCTTAAGTTATTAGGTGGAGGGCTCAACTAGTATATCAAGAGGTCACTAAATTCTTTCAAGGGTGGACACTTCAGAGTCAAAATAAGATGAAACTTGAATTGTGCAGATAGGTTAACTCCAGAATGTTTCATATAACTTAATCCTAGCTCTTAAATGTTATTAAACATTCTTATTCAATTAGTGAAGATAATATCCACATGGAAAGCAAGAGGAACCAAACAATAATAACCATGGAAACGTCAAAAGAAAAGCCACTATTCTCCCATTCCAGAAAAGAAAGAAAAAAAAAAGGCTTCATATTTCTCGGTTGAATTGCATTTAATGTTCAAATGTTTAGAAAGGCAATACTGTAATTCACCGAAGGCTAGATATACCTGAGTGCCACTTCCGTCATCACTTCCTTCCCCAACATTCAAGTCTATGCTCTCATTCCCATTTTCATCGTTGCTACCTGTGTTGTTGTCAGACTTCTCAGCACTTTTTGATTTTACAGATTTCTGCGTTTGTGTGCCGCTCTCACTCCCACTGCCACTCGACTGTTATGAAGAGAAGATTTGATTCAACCAGAAAAAAGAAAGAAGAGCAATATCTAATAAACAATCTGCTTAAAAGACATTAATGCCTGAATTAAATACCTAAATAGAGAAATGTCCTTCTCATAAATATAGGTGATATATCACAATGATATATTATGAGAGAGAGAGAGAGAGAGAGAGAATTATCCCTTCATAAATTTATGTAAAAGGGGCAAAAGTTAGTGAAGCATTAGCACTCTTATATTTCAGAAAGACCTAGCCAAGTTTCGAAGTTACAAACTATATCATGGCAGGAGCTAGAAAGTTTGATACCCTAAGTAGAAAGTTAAAGAAACTCACACTATGACATCTCCTCCATACATGCTGCCAAAGGTTCTTAAGCTCATTTTTCCGTATGGGCTTCACTAAAAAGTCAACAGCACCTTTTGACAAACACTTAAAGACTAAACCCATTGAATCATGAGATGACATCACTGCAAACAAATCTCATGGAAACAACAGTTAAAAGTATCTACTCGAGAAGGTGTCATAAAAATAACCATACTTTTAAAACCATCATAATCTTAATGAAACAATCATAAAGAACTTACTAATCACTGGTACATTATGTCGTGTTTTGTGGTTCATAATCTTTGACAAGAGACCAATGCCTGAAAGGAAAGGCATGGCTACCTCAGTCAAGACAAGATCAATACGATAGCTCTCATCGTCTAGTATCTTCCATGCTTGTAATCCATTTGCTGCTTCCATAACTGATGATAATACCAAAGCAAATGTTGAAATCAAGAAAGGACCCATGTAGAGTAGCAAGACCAACATGTGACTGATACATTCAATATACAAAGACGAAAACAATTTACAAATAACTAATTAAAACTTCACTAACAGATGCAGATAACATATAATAACACCATGAATAGAAACAAATGCTTCTGACATCAATATTTTGATATCCAAAGAAGATGGTAATGATTGGCGAAAGCATGGAACTTGGCAAATATCAGCACAGGCCCTGACCAGAAATTTGTGCCCAAACATGTAGCTTTCAACCAACCTTAAACGAGCTCCGAAATCCTAATCTTGGCAAGATGAACATAATGGAAAATACTTTTCTAGGCTTGCAACTCTCGAAGTCAACTACACAAAGCAACTAATTTAGGACTACAGCATTGAACATAATTGCACACTTTTTTCAAGGCCTGAAGCTTTTGAAGTCAACTAGAGAAAAAGTGATTTTGTAAACACCAATTAGACTGGCATCGACATGTCATGAAAAGGTGACTTGGTGACAATAGTGAAAGGATATACACAATCGGATTCGAATAACCAATAGCACCCACCACATATAAACATATTTGGTATGAGTTACTTACTTACCATCATAACTGCAATTGCGAAGCAGCGCAGCAACTACATGACGTGTACAATCATCTTTTTCCACCAGCAGAACCTTGAGTGATCTAAGGTGTAGAAACCTCTCCCAACAAACCATTGTTCCCTGAGGCTGCTGCTGAGGAACCTGCAGAACAGATGGGGCTCGAACTGTCCCATCATGCCTATCCTTCACATTTTCTGCAATTCCATTGTTTCTCAACTCATCTTCATCTGGTGAATCTTGTTCCTTAGCTCTCTCCTTATTCCCATCTTGGCGATGGTTAATTAGATCCGCTGATTCTTTGTTCACATTATCATCCACATTCATCGAGACACTTCCTGCCAACCAGATTTTGAAAAGACCGATAGTAAGGCCCTCAGATCATAATGCTGAAATTTCGTCCTCAATCCATAAAAGACATAGCACATAGCTTTGTCTTCAAGAAATCCAACCTCAGCAATTAACACCCTCTAGGATAATGAAATGCGCAGGCTTGATCCCAGATAAGCAATTCTAAAATCCGAACTGCCAATATTATAAAAATGACTTGAAACTCAATAAAGCAATTTCACCCTGTCAATACAAGCAAAGCAGAGCAGAGGATCAGGTGAGCTCAAACATTATAAACTCAATAGAACCAAAATTGCATCAAAATACTAGACATAAATCCTACTGAAATCACAAATTCAAAATAACAAAAATTCCTCAGATATTAATCTCAAAAATTGGCATAAAAACCCACTTCCAAAAGAAGAACAGATTCAAACCCTAAACAGATTACAAGTATAAGCGTGTATCTCCGTCAACATTTACCTAACAATACATAGTTTGAATTAAAAAAAACGAAATCAGTTCTTCGAAAATTTAAAATCAAAAGCTTGCAGAAACCAAATTTGACAGATGAAAGTGAAGACAAAACGAAATGAAATTGCAACTACGAGAACAAAGAAATAAATAAAAATGGAAGAACACGAAATTGAGGTTAGATCGAATATAGTCACCTTCAGAGCTTCGCTAACCACCATTATCAAGCTCCATCGGTTCGAGCCCAGCAACAGTGAAAGCATAAACATTACAGAAATTAAATTCACAACATGATCCGTACGAACACAAGAAATTATTCGACAAAAATATGAACTACAATAGCTAGTTGTGGACTGGTTTCAGAAATCGAGGGACTGAAATTTAGGGTATATACAGAGCTCCGGATTTGGGGGAAGAAGATGAGGAGGAGCGACGACGACATTAGATATTACAAAACGGAGTCAGGGGAGTGCCACGTGGGACGGAGGAGACTTACACGTGGCAGTAATTGTGGGGCCACGGGCATGGTGAACTGGACGGAATCAAAAGCCGAAGGCTCAGGGACTCGTATGAGATCGTGGAGAGCTGCTCGAGCACACGTGGCAGTTGCCGGGAAGCCGTTTTGACGGACGTCAAGTGGGCGTTGCTATCTCCTATGACGTAGCGTTGACGGCGTTGAGTAAGGTGAAAAGACGGTAATAGCCTTGTTTCTAGTGGATATATCCAAGGCAAGATTTTGAAATGTCATGTGATTAGTTGAAGAAAAGCGACAAAAGACATTTTATTTGAATGCTAATACTCCTATGAAACGACAATGTCATGGATGTGTTGTTGTGTCGTTTCTTTCACATGAAATCAATTATCTTTTCTTTTCTTTAAAATTTTGCTACATATATTATATATCAGTCATAAAGATATATATTCTTGAACTATTGATTATATAAGATAAGATAATAAATTATAAACTCTACACTAACATTACAAACTCCAATCTTACGGTGAACAGTAAGTCCAGTCAGTACTGAATGTGTGTAACTCACATATCGCTTAATAATCAAATCAGATCAGAAAACACAATAGACGCACATATGAAATAACTCAATACAAATAACACAAACAACTCAAATAATAACATAATTATCCACACCAGGATTTGATCTCTGATAGCTAAAAGAAGTGACTCTCTTAACCACGTAATAAAAGATTTTAGTCTAGTGGGTATTTATAATACACGAACTGAAATGTCAAATCTTATTTTATTAAGCAACTACATGTACGAAATTTTAGTTAGTATTCCAATTTATTTTAAGGGTAAATCATATCCCGACTACATTCAATTATAGACTATTTTTACTTAACTACATCTACTTTGAATTTAACTCTTTGACTACCCAAACTTTCATCAACATTACAAATTTTGTTACAAAAATAGTTAGTCTAGTATTCATTTTTATAAAATGACGAAATCGCACTTGAATTTAAACCCCATAATTGAATCATAACCATAGCCTTATCAAGTTCAACCCTTTTTACCGCAACTCTAAACCCCTAAAACAAACTTTAAACTTGAAAAAAAAATTCTTCTTCTTTAAAGTAAACTTGAAAGTTGAAAACAAATGAAAATTGAGAAAGTTAAAAATGTAAATTTAAAGTTAGATGTAGAGAAGTGAAAACGACATATAGTTGGGTGTAGTGTGATGCAATTTACCCTAGATTTGGGTAATAATGGACGGTTAACTTTTGATTAGACTCATTGCATTAGGTCGGTCACTTACTAAACGGTTGGTCAGTCTCACTCATAGGCTCGTTGACTAATCTCCGTCTAATTTAGTTTTGCATTTATTTATTCTGAGAATTTTGATTTATAACCTTTTAATTATAATATCAAATATTTGATTATCAAAATAATAATAATAAGATAAAATATTTGATTAATTTTAATAGAATATCGTGGTTGGGTTGATTTAGTTGTTAGAAGAATTCACGCTTTTAATAATTCAATGGAGTAAGGAGTCTTTTTTTTTGTGACTTTTACTGACGTTAGGTGTCGAGACAAAAAAGCGTCGACAAAAAATTTGCAACGATGTGAATGTAGAGTTGGCTACAGACACCATTTGAACGGCACCAATGGTGCAACGATATATGGTTGGTAAAAAAGTCGTTGCTACAGACACCATTTGAACAGCACCAATGGTGCAACGATATATGGTTGGTAAAAGAGTCGTTGCTACAAACACCATTTGAACAGCACCAATGGTGCAACGATATATGGTTGGAGAAAAGAGCTGTTACAACGACTCTTTTACCAACAATCGACAGTTTGATTTTATTTTATAAAAAAAACTCACCTTCTATCAATATACTTTACTACTTATAGACATTTAGACTATTATCTCCAATTTCTTCTTTGATTATTTTAACTCACCATAATTTTCTAGACATTCCTACCATGGATTCCAACCATACAAACAACTTATTCAATAAACATATACCCAATTTTCTCCTTATCCAAATCTAATGAACGTGTCTTCCCAATCTTTTTCAATACAACCCACAATTTCTCATGACCTACAAAATTTAGCAACATATGCAACAATTTTCCAACCCTAATCTCATGGGTATGCAGATTTCATACCGTCCCCAATGCCTACACCCCCACCTGACATGTGGTTCATGTGAGGTTTCAACCAGTCACCATCGACCCCATCGAATACACGTCGATCCATAGGAACTACGAGACTTGATGATGATGATGAGGAAGCCCCATTAGGGGAGCAACTGAACCCGTGCAAGAAGTCCCAATGACTTCTCGCATGTCGGGGAATGTTGAGGCCGAGGAATTGTTGGCGGGATGCTTGAATCATAACTCTGGCAACGCAATCCAAGGTAACTACAAGAAAGGGGACAAGTTGTGGTTGTTTACAATGAAATGAAGAGAAACAACCCAACATTGAAGGTCAAGCAATGCAAAGATCATTGTCAAAAGACGATGTCAAAAATCTATGAGTTTAACGACATATACCACAAAATAGTTGTAGCATAGAAGCGGTGTGTCGGACAACCAAATTATGGAAGACGTCGAGGCCAAGTACACTTGTAAACACAGTGCAACATTCCAATATAAGCATTGGTGGCTTAAGGTGAAGAACCTATCAAAATGGGCCAAGATTTGTCTTCATGCTAGAGACGGACAAAGATGGATCCTTCACTTCCCTCACAAGGTGTGAATTGCAATAACTTCATCGATGTTGATGAAGAAATGCCTCCACCGCCGCCACTTGTCCCCGGGACAAAAGGCGTACAAGAGAAAGGGGAATGTCTTGGACTCTGGAGAGATATCGATACTCAACGAGACAATCGACCATTTCTTAATGGTACATAAAACTCGACTTGGCGACACGTTGGAACTTAAGAAACTTCAATCCGAGGACGCGGAGAAGACTTTGCAGGCCGAGAAGTTGAAGGAGGTATGATAAGTTGTGTGACAAAAATGTATCGTCAATGAACGAGGAAGAACTACAAAGCCACGAGACGGAAAAAAATATTCTAAATCTAGTTATTGTAATCTAATTTCAAGTAGTTGATATAATTTTGGTTCAAAGCAATGCAATTTAGCCATTACTTTTCACTTTCATCTTAATTAGCAACTACTTTTTAATCTTTTTTTTACAGATCACGATGTTTATTGACTATGTCCATGCTACTGTTATTATTCTCGAGCTTTGTTTGAGACGATGTGTCATGTTTTGTTTTATCTGATGATAATGGGACTCTAGTGGGTAAGTTAAGCAAGTATTTGCAAACTAGTTTTGACGAACGGATGCTACATTTAATATGTTTTACAAGTTTTAGACTCTTGACATGTTGCAATTATGTTTTACTTGTCAGTTTTCATAAGGTTTACTTTGGTAACGTTACTAACATATACCAGAGATAGACTTTTGTATTATGAATGAGTGATTACAAATGAGAACCCCACTCTCTTTATATACTTGAGCTCTTTCAGATGAATAGTTGAAATCTATCTAATATAACGACTTCAAAAGATTATCTAGAAATAAGTTGAAGTATAATATCTAGAATATTCTATGGTATTTTGACTTTTTGAAGAATAACAAGTAAATTATTAGGTTTGGAATTGAAAGGTTAATCTCTTAAGAACCCCTAATAATGATCTAAAATGCAATCCCATGACCTAAAACCTAAAACTCCATTACGCATGTTAAGACCCTGAATCCCAGAACCTAGAGCCTAAAAATCTATTACGCATGTTAAAGAACCTAAATTATTGGGCATATAATTGACAGGTTAATTATACATTAAGAACACCTAAGGATGATTTAAACACAACCCGAGAACCTTAATATATAGGAACAGGAAGTTACACGTGGCTGACGTGCAAACCTAACGATGATTTTTTTTTGAAAAGAAACTGCTCTAATATTATATATCAATATAATGATATATATAACAATGGACAAAACGATCTGGATAATAGCTATCACAAAATCTGACTCGGTGAAAATAAAAGTCATGCAGTCAACTTCTCATTAAACATAGTTTACGCATCGCTTTCCAAAACTTTGCCACAAATCCTAACAAAAAAAAAAAGAACCGACGGATGATTTAATTTTATCAAAGCGAGTTGAGCACGGCAATACGGGCCTCAATCCTGCATATCAAGCACGGCCCAAACAAAGAGTTGCGTCACAGTCGAGACCCAACAGACAAAAGGTACGGGTCTCAATAGTGCGCATCAAGCATGGCCCAAACAAAGAGTTGAGTCACAGTCGAGGCCCAATGCCACAGGCGCTTGTGCGTCTGCCACGTGTAACCTCCTCTTCCACAACAGAAACCACTAACCGTTACAGCACATCAAAAGTCGAGCAAAGCTTCTTTCAGTCTCAGCTTCTCTGCATCAATGGCGTCACTCTCTCTAGCACTCTTGCCTTGCACGGTTCAGCCCAACCGAAGCATTGCTCTATCCTCAGTTCCCGTGGCCCGAACCCTACCGCCGATTCGGTGTCTCGGTTCATCTCCGGTTCTCGCCGGCCGAAACGGAACGATTAGGTTATCGCCGCGGCAAGGTCGCATCGTAGCATCTGCAATCTCCGGCTCTCCAGGCTAGTTTTCCTAATTCTGTTTTTGTATCACTGCGGTATCTTTTGTTTGGTTCCAAAGAAAAACGAAGGTATTTGGGGGGGTTTTGCAAAATTTAGCCCATTGATGACTGATTTTTTGTTATGCAAACAGGAACTGAGAGAAAATCTAAGGAAGAACCTGCATATCAAATTGATGATCTGGAAGTGTTTGATTTAAATGGAAAAGCTATTCCAATTACTGATCTGTGGAAAGATCGTACAGCAGTAGTGGCATTTGCTCGTCATTTTGGGTAATTCTAGTGCCATTTTAACACATTTGAGCTAATTTTAGGTGTTCTAAATGTATGTATAACATATGATCTTCATGATAAAGAATTGCTGTTATGTTTTTCAGATGTGTGCTATGTCGCAGACGAGCTGATTATCTTGCTGCCAAGAAGGTAATGGCACATTATGACTAATGATTCATGTCATAGCCTATTTTCTGTTGTTTTCACCGAATTAGTGTCTGTTTGGTTCATGAGTCTAACTCTTTTCGTGAGTTTGCTTCTTATTATGTCAAAGTAGGCTATTTTTAGAGGTCTATCTTGTTTCTCATGCCCATCATAAATCCCTACTGTTTTAGATCTTAATCATCTGTTCTTGAAGGATCGTGACAAATATCCCATTTTCTATACATATTCATAATCTGATGGCATGGGTCTTATTCATTAACAGGATGGAGGAACTTGTTCTCTACCTTTCCCGCTATCTTAATTAATTGTTGTTGAAGGACAATAACAAATATCCCAATTTTGCATGCATATTCGAAATTGATGGCTATTTTCGAGGACTGTCTTGTTTTTCTTGCCCATCATGAATTCCTACTGATTTGCAGTCTTAATCAACTGTTCTTGAGGATCATGACAAATATCCCATTTTGCATACATATTTGTAATCCGATGACATGGGCCATATTTATTAACAGGATGTAATGGATGCAGCTGGTGTTGCACTTGTTTTGATTGGACCTGGCTCTGTTGATCAGGTACTCCTATCTGAGCAGTTCATACATGCCTAGACTCTATCTATACCACTATTAATTTGTATACATTCTGAAAAAGTTCTGTTGCGCAGAAACACCTTTTATTTTTCAATTGTGTTTAGTGTGTTGTTGGAGCATTTTAGTATAACTGCAATCTCACTTCTGGGATTTGAGTTTTCAGTTTATAGCACCATGTCATTAATAGTTTGAGCCATTGTGTAATTATCACTGTCACTTGATGCAGGCAAGAACATTCTCCGAACAGACAAAATTCCAAGGAGGTGCGTTTAATGAATATCGGACGAATATCAAAATAGTTATCCTTTTGAGATGTTTAAGAAGCAGTGATTTGGACTTTGGAGTTATTTGGCACATTTCTAGTTCTTTTCTGTTATAGGCAGTTAGATGCTAGTTTGCATTGTTTCTTTAGTGACTACAGCATTTTGTTATTTTTTTCAGAAATTTATGCGGATCCTAGCTACAAATCATACCAGGCACTTCAATTTGTTTCTGGGGTGACAACCACATTTACTCCTAAGGTAAAAGTGTTTTTTGTTTTCTTCATGTGCTGCAATCATCATGAATATACATGATTAAAGTGATGTACAGTCTATGGTTCTATTTTTACTTCAAATTTTCATATTTCAGTTTAATGCTTTATTATGTAGGCAGCTCTTCAGATAATACAATCCTACAGGGAAGGCTACAGACAAGACTGGAATCTTTCGTTTGAAAAAGACACAAGGACCAGAGGTGGTTGGTATGTGAATTATCTTAATAAGTACAAGTTAGATGAATAAGTAGGGAAAATCTCACTCAGGTACTCCTAAGTATGCACCATTCTCAGTTTTTGACACCCTCTTCGGTTTTTTTAGGCTCAGTTTGTCTCAATTCCATCAACTTTTGGGTGTGAAATGACAAAATACCCCCATGAAAAAATATATAAGGTTATTTTGTCATTTCACACCCAAAAGTTGACGGAATTGGGGTAAATTGAGATTAAAACACTTAGGGGGGGCGGTCAAAAACCTTTTACACTTAGGTGTAGTTGGTTGAGAATCGTGCATACATAGAGGTAGATGGGTGAGATTATCCCAAATAACTTCAAATGATGACATTCACGCTTCATTACTTCTAAGTTTCGGATGACCAATATCTTTAAATGATGAAACTGAGTTGACTAAAACATGCTTGTCCAAACAAGGGGAAAGGAAACCGCAGCCTTTTTATAGCCATTGCATAGATGTTTGAGTTTACGTCATTTGCAGAAGCAGGCAAAGCAATCTTGTCATAGATTTTTCCCAATAAAATAATAGATTTTGCAAGCAAGTTATGTAACACGTCAAGATAGATTACTCATTTGTGAACATTTTTAGATAAACTTTTCATATGCTTGTAGATTAATCATTGATGAAAATCTGTGCTGTTTCCAATAGGAGCGATGACTAATTATCAGCACTTTACTAACACCAATTTCATCCAATCTGATGTCAACCATCTTTCGAATTGTTTATCAGGCAACAAGGTGGAATAATTGTTGCAGGTCCGGGTAAAGATAACATTTTCTACATGTACAGGGTAAGTCCCCCCAATGGATCCACATACTGCCTGTTTTTCTTAATTTAGCATGTGCAACAAGAACCATTTTGATGTCTGATCAAAAAAAAAAACAAGAACCATAATGATGCATGGATCGCACTATGTTTGCACGGTCAAATTGAGCCATATGGAATAATTTGTTGCCACGATGATTGTGTAGAGATTCGTTCCAATTAAGACAGGTGCACCAGGCATGCCCGCTAGGCGCTAGCAGTCTCCTATCCTTTTTTTTTCCTTCTAATATCATTAGATTCCTTCATTTGAACAGGATAAGGAGGCGGGTGACGAACCAGAAATTGAAGACGTCTTAAGAGCATGTTGCTCGGAGATAAAGAAGTGAATCTGTGTAGTTTCACTTTCCTTTTTCTGAAGCAGTGTTTCAAGGTTCAATATTGTATTTGTGTAACTATAACCTTGAAACAAAGATGAAAATCACATATGCATTACTGTTTCCTTGAGAGCCAAGGAAAGGCTGGATTACAAACTTATAATTATATCTATGCTATTAGAATCCCACATAGGAAAATTCTGATCCTGTTTCTGTGTACATAACATATACCATACTATTCAATGAACAAGAACATATTACGAATTACGATGATGTTCGACTTGTTCTGATGACCCACTAACGCATTCGGAAAAAAATTCCGACAAATATACAATTATAAACTAATCAGCTCTCCTGTATAAAGGGAACTCGTTTTCTGGGAAAATAACATACCCATTTTTGTTCACCTGTAAAATGACTCGGAAACAAGAAAAAGCTGTACATAATTTTTTCTTTTTTGAAAGAAAAGTGACTCGAAATAAAAAGAGAGTATATCTTTTAACTTTTCCTCTTTATACATTGCTTCACTTGCTAAATACTTCATCTATTCGAGTGATCCACAACCGACAAAAATTAATGTTTCTTGGAACTGTTCCATCCCCGCC
>JAYMSW010001511.1:0-16205 GCA_036897725.1 Erodium texanum | reverse complement strand
TTGGCGATCACAGAGCATACTCATGGGGTATATATAACAAATATAAATGAACATGAAGTAAATATAGATAAATTCATCAAAATAAAATATACGTAATTAAATACGAAATATAACAAGTTTATGATACCTGAACGATTGTGCTGATAACGTGTTATAAAATATTAATCGGCTTTATCATGTATCAAGAACTCTCTCACCTTTTTAATAACTCAAGCTCAAACTAAATAATATAAAATGAGAACTAAAAGTTCTCGAGCACAAGTTAAGATTCAGGCACACATATATCATATTTTATTTTATAAAGTTGTAATTTACAAAGAAGGAATGACCTCTATTTATAACCAAATTTCAACACCTTTACTGATGACCCACCATGACACATGTCATATACATGAGCACAACGGACATGCAAACTCCCATTTGTGTAATGGTGGGACCACACCAATTATTTACAATGAAGGTATTTTGGTTATTTGTTATAAAAGTAAATGGAAAACAAGACAGATGTTACTGTGAGTCCAAAAGTCACGGCCTCAGTTTAATCTCGGTGTCTTCTTTTGTTCGTCTCTATCCCCTCTGTTCCTTGACTAGAGGTTCTGTCCTCATCTTCTGATTTAAAATTGTAGATTTCATTTTCTAGGGTTTCGTTTTTGTTGCTATTTTATTTATCATTTTTTTGATTCTCCATTTGTGCATCTGAGGATTCAGTCATCCAAACTTCATTTTTGGTCCGTTCCTCTCCGTGGGTCATGGCAAGAACAAGGAGGTCATCATATACAAAATATTTCTTTGATTTTTTGTACTTGTCTATTTTGATCGAGTTTTGTTGCTGACGAAATTGGTGTAGGAGTGATAAATATGTTCTTTTTTATATGCTTATGTTGATTTTCCTTTGACTGAGTTGTGGTTAATTTGGTGAATTATTAATTTTAGGATAGATTCTAATTTTCTGACTTTTGAATAAACCCAACTCAGACGAGACGGGGAATATGATTTCACATATCGCTATTTTTATAAAAAGCAAATGATGTAAAGGGTTTAAAAGTTGAAGAAAGCCTTATCACATTTTTAAATGAATTTTAATCATTGCAAAAAAAAAAATTTGTCTCATATATACACGTAATTGCAGTTTATATCATTATAATTTAATGAATATAAATTTTGCAACGAATGCTCAAAAATCGGATTCGAACTTAAGTTTTTGATTTATTCTAATTTTGTGGATTACATCCGTAATTTGCCTGTAATTCAAATATATGGGTATGTCCTATAAGTTTGATACGATGGGTTGGTTGCAGGTCACCTAATTAAAGATCCGCATTTTTGCAGGCGGATCCAATGAATAGGGTCGGGTTGGATATCCGGCTTAGAACATCCCTAGTAACGATGCTTCTTGCTCTTCGGTCTGGTTCTGGCATACTTGACACTTGACACTGGTTAGCTTAGTGTGGTGATTCCTGACCGACATGTCAGCTTGCTCTAGACTTTACTACTTTCCATACTTTGGCTTAACAATCATAGTGGCTGACTTCAGACAGTGTGTAACAACCTTCTTAACCGTTATCAAACTATTCTGGAATTTGGTGCTCTCTGGACAACACACCTGACAGCCGTTAAGTGTGTTGTCAGGTCTCCTTTTTCTTCTAAAATCACCTCTTTTTGATCCTTTTCTACCTGTGAAGTGACATAATACTGAAGAAACAAAATAAGAGATATTTGATTAAAAATAAACACGAAATAAGCTAAAGTATGAGTTAAAAATATCAATTTGTGAGCTAAGATGCGCACTCACATCAACTATTTCTAACTCTTTTAATTTATTAGCATCCTAATCTGATTAACCACCTAACCCATGGTTTCAAAAAGAAACCACCTAACCTACATTTAGGAAGTCTCGAAACATTAAATTTTATTATTTGTCTACCTTAGTTTAAGAATACATAGTTATTACACTTGTGTTAACCTAATTATTATTATATTTACCTAAGATTTAAATTCAGGTTGTTATTACCTTTCACAATCTAGTGTTCAAGAGAAAATTGCATGTTAGATAGAAAATTGTTGGTTAAAGTAACATTATTTAAACATTGCTATAATTATTGGTTAGATAGAAAATTGCATATTATTAAGGTCTTATAGCGTTTGATTTTCTCTTTACGCTTTGTCAACTCCTCTTTAGTCATGTAGAACCGCTCTATACTTTCTAGTTTTTTAAGCTTCTTGTTGTAGTATCCCCACTTTTTGTTTAATTTTAGATGAGTCAGAAGTTCTATTTACTTGTTTTTCTCCTCTAGGAGTGCTCCTCTCAACATCCAAAATCGTACCTAATATTGGTTGTTTATCTTTTCATTTGGTTGCCTTCTAGCTTACTAGGCGTTGTTGGGTGGGAATGAATCTGTCTGCCAGTCTTGATACGTTGATCTGGTGCATGGAGACGATCTGTATGAACCACTTGCGTCCAAACGCATATTTAACCTTCCATTTGGGCTCATTTCGGATATCTTTCCACCAATGCTTCCATTTGAACAGTTTGGGTGTTTCAATATCCGTGTAAAACGCCACTGCCTTGTCGTATATCATCTCATCTGAGGAACCACTTATGTTACGTGGGCATTCTTCAACTACGTCCACAAACCTTGGAATATCTTCACCTTGCGGTTGATCTTCGACCACCGATCCTTCATGGTTATGTTGCTCTGTTTCTTGTTCTCGAGTGTGCTCTGATCGGCAATCCTAATCTAGATCGATCTATCGTCCTTTGACTTTGGCTGATTGTATCCTAGTACTCATCACTCCTGCGATCTCTACTCACGAGGCTCGGATCATTCTCGATTCAACTTCAATCATTGATGAAAAATTCAACTTCTATCCAAGAATATATTGAGCAATATAAGTGGCAAGTTTTAAACTAAAATTACAATGACATCAAAGCTTGGTTTGACCCATGTGGTAGATGTTTATGTTTACACGACATGTGTGTCCCATTTGTCACCTCTACTATTTGACTTGCGAGCTATATATAGATGCTTAATCCTACTATGACCCTCGTATAGATATCCAGCCCTATGTATGAAGGGAAGTGTTAAATTTAATCCTACATCGACTAAAGTATTAAAGAAAGAGCTACTTATAAAGTATTAGGCACATCAAACTAACAAAGTAATCTTCTTCTTTTTTAAGGAACAAATTAACTTTTTAGTTATGAAATTTGGGTGCAATATAAGTGATTCATTTTAAAACTAAAATTACAAGTTTGAATTTCATTATGTTTGGATAGAGCTTTAGTTGAGTCTTGCTCTTCCTTGTACCTATTTATATTGTTGTTACTATGGAAATGTATTCATTGAGATATATATACACAAACCTTCATTGTTAGAGCATCCGCACTGGAGCGTTGGATAGCAGTGTTTGATGGTAGTGTCTGATGGTGGTTATGTATGTTATTGATGAAAGGAAGCTGCCCAGTCTGCACTAGAGTGCTGGATTGCAGCGTCAGATAACATCGTCTGATGACTATTAGTTCTGTTATTTTTGCAGAATTTTCAGTTTCAAGATTTTAAAATTTTAATTAAATTCATTCCATCCTGAATTCAAATTTAAATGAATATTAAATTAATTATTTCCCCTCTGGAGTTTAAATTCAAACCTAATTTAATATAAAAATTATAGTTTTTTCACGTCCTCTACAGTGTTTCCCATCTGTATAAACACCATCATCTCCAGCTTTTGATCTCACACCAACTACTCATTAATTTTCCCAATCTTCTGATACTCCATTGTCCACCATAAAATCATGTTCGAAAACCCTCAATCGTCGTTGGAGTGGGATGGAGAGTTCAGTATAACTTTGATTCATCATCAGGAGCATCGAATAGCTGGTACAAATGGTCCCCCCCTCCTTACCCTGACTCTCCTCGTCTCGGCGACCCTGAGTACGGCTCCTTTCCTCCTCCCTCACCTCCAGTTGAAGAGGACTTGACACCTCCTTCATCGCCGCCTGTTGAAGAGCCTCGCAGTAGTCCATAAATATAGCTCCCAGTGAGGACGAACCAGACCCTCTTGTTGAGGAAGAAGTAGAGCCTCTTATCCATCCTTCCTCTGGGTATTATGCGGATGATGAATCGCTGATGATTCTAATGAATGATCAAACGTGTACCTCTATTATTTTTCATTATGTTATTTCAACTCAATCGCCAAGACCATAATTTTCAATCTGTATTGGTTTTCGGTAGTTTATGTACTTTCACTTTTCTTACAGTTGAAATCTGTTTGGAGAAAAGAACAAGGGTTTTCATTCAAACCGAAATAGCAATACACATAAATACAATATGAAATACAAGTACAAGACATAATCTAACAATCTCCGAATCTGTTCCAAATGTGCTCCACAAGATCATCCTTTAGTTTGTTGATGTCGCCCTGATCGCGAATATGTGAAAGATTTTCTTGGAACCTTGTGAAATCACAGGCCCTATGCCCTAGCTCTACCGATGGTGACCATGTTGCCCAGTCTTCTTCGGATGATCTTCAAAATCATTTGCTCCATTATATTGATCACGTCAGTGACGGAGCCAGCTTTCTACCAATTCTTTTTAATAACAAATAACGTTTTAATTTTTTGGGGGAATTTTAAAATATCTCTGAGTATAATTTTATAGATAACTAACATTAAAACTAAAATTGATAACAGTCTTTAGAACCTAAACAAATTAAATAAGACTAAATATTTGTAGGGTAACTAAAATTAAGAAATATAAAATGATTCTAAAAAAAAAGAAATATAAAATAATTTGAAAATCTAAATAAAAGTTATCTATAAAATTATAATTATGAAGAGATATTTTAAAAGACAATTTAACTCCCCCAATTCTAATGAAAAGAGAAATTTACAAAATTAGTTAGCCGTCTATTTATTAAAAGTGATAAAAAAATGACATGAAAAGTTTAAAAATCAATTATATAAGTCTACGAGCTGTCTTTTTGCGCGAAAAAGGCAATTCATACAGGGAGATCAGGGGGTCCCAACAATCATCCTTAAAGTCGTTGCGTCACGAGACATTTGGACATGACATTGCTACTTCAGAGCCGTTGGGTCGAACAATGACATCAACGTACTGAACGACTCCCTTCTCTTCGTCGACGTGTTGCGAGATGAACAGTTTTTTTAAAATAAAAAATAACGTTGGAATTTTTTTGGGGAATTTTAAAGTATCTCTGAGTATAATTTTATAGATAACTAACCCTAAAACTAAAATTGATAACAGTCTTAGAACCTAAACAAGTTAAATAAGACAATTTTTGGAGGGTAACTAAAATTAAGAAATATGAAATAATTCTAAAAAAAGACATATTTCATTTTATTTAGATTTTCAATTTATTTTATATTTCTTAATGTTAGTTATTCTACAAAAAAAAAAATTATAGTCTTATTTAACTTGTTTAGGTTCTCATACTGTTATCAATTTTAGTTTTAAGGTTAGTTATCAATAAAATTATACTTATGAAGAGATACTTTAAAAGAAAATTTAACTCCCCCAATTCTAATGAAAAGAGAAATTTACAAAATTAGTTGTCGTCTATTTATTAAAAGTGATAAAAATGACGTGAAAAGTTTAAAAATCAATTATATAAGTCTAAGAGATGTTCCTTTGCGTGAAAAGGCAATTCACATAGAGAGATCAAGGGGTCCCAACAATCATCATTAAAGTCGTTGCATCACGAGACCTTTGGATATGACATTGCTACTTCGGAGAGGTTGGGTCGAACAATGACATCAATGTACTGAACTACTCCCGCTTTTCGTCGACGTGTTGCGAGGCGAACAGTCTGAAGTCCTCAGTACATCGTGAACGGTACAGTTTACAAATACCCTTATTACTTAACTGATGGTATTTATCTTCAATGGTATCGGTTTGTCAAAATCATTCCCCATCTATTATCTGAGAAGGACAAATTATATGCTCAATGTCAAGAATCCGCAAGGAAGGATGATGAGAGAGCATTTGGAGTTCTCTAAGCTCGCTGGCACATCAATACTCGACCAGCTCGTGTTTGAGATAAACGATTTATGGCAGATATCATGCAAACGTGTAATGCTGCACAATATGACTGTTGAAAATGTGCGTGACCCAGAAGCGGAGGTAGTATATTCAATTTTTTTTTAAAAAATGTATTTCCAAACAAATCTAACTGTCCCTCAAATTCTGATTTTTTTTATATCATATAATACTTTAAGTTTTTCAATTGTGTTTTTTTCTAAAGGTCTCGTGACGCAATGACTTTAAGGATGATTGTTGTGACCATCTGATCTCTCGTGTGAATTGTCCTTTTCACACAACGGTATAGTTCTTCCACTGCCAATGCATGCAGTCGAGACTCTCGATCATGTTCGAAAAATCGCGTCTATCGCCCATCCACAACAGATTTATTTCCAAACAAAAACTAACTGTCCCTAAAATTCTGATTTTATTTATTTGTTATATAATACTTTAAGTTTTTTAATTGTGTTTTTTTTCCCCTAAAGGTCTCGTGACACAATGACTTTAAGGATGATTGTTGTGACCATCTGATTGTCCGTGTGAATTGTCCTTTTCACACAATGGGGTAGTTCTTCCACTGCCAATGCATGCAGTCGAGACTCTCGATCATGCCCGGAAACTCGCGTCTGTCGCCCATCCACAACAGATGTTTCATGCATCCGCGTTCGGACGTCGAAGGTATTGCTACTTGTATAGCCCGATCGTTGCAGCGTAAAAAATGTTTAAGAGACAACATGATGGTTGGTTCACTCATTCGCATGATCTCATCCAATGAATCAATGGAGGAACCATGTGCTAGCATCTTGCACCTGTGATTTTCTAGTGTATGAATTTTTTTAAAATTATTGTTCTTAATTTTAAGTAATTAAAAAAAGAAAAATATATATCTGTTGCCGACTGTTGCGGGTCATCGGTAATTTTTTTGTCTTTTTCTACCACGTGGCAACTCCAAATTGGCTGAAGGATATCGGACGCTCCATCGGGCGCTGGGGCAGCGTCGGTACTCGACGTCGACTAGCGGACGTGACGTCAAACTCACTTCAGGCGTCATCATCAGACGCAAGCTCCACACCTGGCTGACACTAGCGTCGAGTCAGATAACACCCATCGGACGCGAACATCCATTGTACGAGTGTGGATGCTCTTATATCTAATCATAATTATAAGAGCTGAAACAACTCTGATGCAATTAATACCAAAAAATTATAATTTTGTAACTATAAATGGAATGCATTAGTCTTTTATGCATTAATCATTTTTATAATTATTTACTAATATACATGTAATTATCATATATCTCTATTTTAAGAAAATGTGTGTATATGAACAATACTCGTAGATGTAATGTCTATTTACCTAAATTTACTATTTTTTTGATTATGTATATATATATTAATAAAAACTGTCTCAAAATAATACACGAGCAAAAATAAATAAACCGATACTACTTATTTAATCTCCGTGGTGGAGAATTAGTTGTAATAAAATACATCCAATAAAAAAATATTGAAAAAGAAGAAAAATGAGGAGTGTAAAATAAAATAACAAAAATAATGATGGTGATATAAACAAATACTGATTGAACGGCGTTGAGTGAACCTCCTGAAAAAGAATCAGAATCTGGGCAAAAGCCACTGCAAGAAAGAGAGGAGAAGCTCGAAGCAAGCAACACATAGCGGATAGTGGAAAGAGAAGACTTTGTCGATGATGATGATGATGACGTGACGACGATCATCATCATCATCCCCGCTGACCCAACATCCAGGGACCACCACTCGACCTTCCAAACTCATCGGAGAGTATTGATACACACTTCACTTTCTCCTTCCTCCACCTCCTTTGTGCTTTTCACTGCTACATCTCCTTCTCCTCCGAATAATTTGATTAGTATATTTGTACCTGATTGTTCTCTACAACTTTTTCCCTAGATTCCCCGGAAATGGGCATCTCCTCTTGATTTTCTCAGCTGGGTTTGTGCTGAAATTTTAAGCAGTTTCGCCTTTTTCTTGGTGGGTATTATTGTTTTCGAGAACTTGGCTAGTGGGTCTTGCTTTTTTTTTGGCGGAATAGAGTAGTAGAGTAGAGTAGCATATTGGGTTGGTTTATAATGGGAAATGTGAATGGTAGAGAAGATGGGAATGGGAGTGGAGACCCATCTGAGGTTGAGGAAGGTAGTGTCACTGCCAGTGGTATCATTGTGGCGCCAGATGCGGCTCGTGCCTCTCAATCTGCAGACTTGATGGGTCAGTCTCCTCCTTCCAGCCCCAGGACTATTCAATCACCTCTGCTGTTCACTCCCCAGGTCACCTCTCTCTTTCTATGTATTACTTGATTCAATCTGAATTCTCTGTATCTAGGCATCAATTTGGCACTTCTTTTTGAAGATTTTGCTCATAAATCAGTATGCTTTTGAATCGGGTGTGTTTGATTAGAACTTGGAACTAGGCTTCTTTAGTTGCTGAAGCTGGAAGGAGGTCTTGTGATCACTCTGCAAGTTTTGGTTGACAAGAGCGAAAGCATGAGGGAAATTTGAGTAGATATATGTTGTTCCCTGATTGAAGCGGTCACGTAAAATCAATGGGATGAGATATTTGAAATTTGAAGATGCTACGAGATTGGTGATGTTTGGTGTTGCTTGTAATTGCATGCTAGGTGTTTGATCAAGTCCAAGGAAAATATGTAGGTTTTTCAATTGAAAGCCTTGACATAGGATTAGCCTCACTTGTTTCTTTTCTATTATGATTTGTTGTTTTTTTCAAAAATCTGGGAAGAAGGTTGTGGCTTTGATCTCATGTACTGCTGACTATGTTTTGATATCCTTCAAAATAGAAATGAGGTAGTCAATAAATGGTACTGTCTCTCATTGGAAGGGATGTTATCCTCAGTGTGAATAAGGAATCTACTCTTCAAGTTTGATTCTCTATATAATGGAAAAGAACTTTCTGCTTAATCATGTGCTCTGATCACTGAGGCTGAAGATAACGTGAAATCACTATTTGTGACCGGTTTTGCAAATTCCATTTTTGAATCATAAATCCTCCTCAACGTATGCATAACTACATCCTGTTTTATATTATCAATAGAGGGCATGATTGAACACTGTAGCTCTAATCTAGGCTGTTCTGAGAGTCTGTCTTCATATCAGTGAAGCACAACTCAGCTTTCTGGTTACACTGTTTTATCTGAAATGTTTTTAATATGATGAAACTTGAAATGCCATTCTCATACATCTTCAGTTTTCTTTTTTTCCAGATCCCAGCCATTCCATTACAAAGACCTGATGAGATGCAAATTCCAAATCATCCATGGGTGAATACTTCAGACTATGAAGACATGTACAGTGATCAGGGAATTCCAACAATGCTTACATGGTGCTATGGCGGCAAGGAAGTAGCAGTTGAAGGATCATGGGATGATTGGAAGACAAGGTGCCAGAAATTCAAAGCCTTTGCATTCATACATAATCTAGATTCCCATAATTACTTTTCTTAGCAAATGTCTAATTTATAATCCTCTTACCTTCTTCATTAGAATGCCCTTGCAGAGATCAGGAAAAGACTTCACCATTATGAAAGTATTGCCATCAGGTGTTTACCAGTACAGGTTCATTGTTGATGGACAAGGGAGGTATGCCCCAGACTTACCCTTGGCCCAAGATGATTCAGGAAACACTTACAACCTTTTAGACTTGCAGGTAAATATTGGTATCTTCTCTGTTAAGCTTTGAGGTAGTGCCTGTAATTGGAAACACTTGTTTAAATTGTATTCTTATGCTTGAGTAGGATTATGTTCCTGAAGATCTTGAAAGCATTTCAAGCTTTGAACCTCCTCAATCTCCAGAGTCTAGCTATAGCAGCTTGCAACTTGGACCCGAGGATTACGCAAAGGAGCCACCAGCAGTTCCTCCTCATCTGCAGATGACTCTGCTGAATCTGCCATCAACCCACATGGAGATTCCGCCTCCATTGTCAAGACCTCAACATGTAGTGCTTAACCATCTTTACATGCAGAAGGGCAAGAGTGCCCCATCTGTGGTGGCTCTTGGCACAACTCATAGGTTTGTGGCCAAGTATGTGACTGTAGTGCTCTACAAGTCCTTGCAGAGGTAATATCTCAATGGTTTGATTGATTCCCTTCGGGTAGTTCGTACTATTACTGAAGAGGGTAAATGTTATCCGAATTGGTTGAGCTCAGGGAGGAATCATCACTATATGAAACTTCAAATTTGTATTTTTACATAATCCAAAGACCTTGTGCCATTGATCCAATGATGAATTTAGACCGCTGATACGATGAATCTCCCAAGTTGTATCACGCTCTCTTTTGCATCATTTTTTTTTTTGTGTCCAAGTCCTGAAGCATCATCTATGGAAGTAGAAGGCTAGTTCTATTTGGCTTAATCTTCAAGAACCATAGGACCCAGAACACATCTTATTACCATTTCAAGGTAAACCAGAAAGGAGATAGGAAATATCAGAAGTGAAAGAGCTAACAATTACATAAGAGAACAAGCATTTGGGTTCTCATCACTGAACATTTGAGGGGGAGGATAAGCAATAGCATACTCCATATCGTACTTGGAACTCCAATATTCACTTCTCTTGATCTCAAACTTCTTATCTTCTTCTTCTTCTTCTCTGTTGTCGTCTTTCTTCTCTTCTTCCTTATTCTCTTCCTCCTTCACTATGGAAGCTTGCTTCCTGGTTTTCTTGTATATTTCACTGATTAGCTTCTCAGGATCAAGAACTCCATTCACTGTCACTTTGTCGTTTGCTGCATCAGTCTCTACAGAATCCACTCCTGCATCACATCCTAAAATGTATCAGTTCATTTTTTAATGAATATTTACCACACCTAATCTTCAAAGCTAGACTAGACAGTAACATGATCTATATAAACTTGAGGATCAGATGGGAGGAGAAACAAGTAAAGGGTATTGATACCGTTGATCTTTTTCATCTTCTTCTGCAAAACTTGAGCGCATGCTTCGCAATGCATTCGAACATTCAACACAACTATTATAGGTTGAGGAGGCTGACAACAACAACAAAACAGTATTGAGTTCACAATCAGAGACAAAAATAAAAGGCTTCATGTTCTTGATCACTTGAGCCAATAAACCACTTGTTAACATTGCATGCACCAAATGAACTTATCTCAGAAAAGTAGCAAACAAAACTTCACCTTAAGGCATGTCATCCAAGTATGATATTTTTATGTATTTTTTTTTCCTTATTGATTATAGATAATCAAAGACACGTGAACATTAAGCCTGAGAGGCCCAGTGCACAATAAAAAGTAAAGGAACCAAAAAGCACCCACCTTCAAAGCAGTCTTGAAAATCTTGATTATGCAGTAAAGATACAATCTTTTTGCTCACAACAACCAAATGCTTTTGATTAACCTTATGGAAAAACTTACCCTTTACCAACATCAAAAGGTGATTAATTAGTTAACCCCTTATTGTTTTACCAACAAAAAAAAAACCCTTTTTTTTGTACCAATAGCATGATCTCAATCATCAAAACTTCCAATTTTTTACACAATATCCAGCCATCTACATAGCCTAACCAAAACCCATTTTACTCAAAATCATGATATCTATAGAACCAAATAGAACCTAAAGAGTTCTAGTACAATTACAGCACTATAAACTAAGCTTCAAGCAGGAATGTGGATGGGTGAGGATCATGGAACCGAACCCGTGATCTCGTATAACCAGCAGCAAGCAAAAACAGCAGAGTCCACCACATGAAGTTGTGGAGAAAGCCCTTTATATGTAGGGTGTGTGCCCCCAATTATACTGACTCAACCTTCCTTACTGTGTTACTTTAAAATTTTGAGTGTCAGATTCACATTGTATAGTATCAGCACAACCAAGCCAAAAAGAGAAGACCCAGTTCTATTCTATTCAATTCAATACTCACCTAAGAATCCAACTACACCAAACCCCACTTGTGGATGGTCAAAAAATTGATGAAATGATTATTCAAATGCTTACATGATGGTGCAGATAAAATATTGAATCAACAGTTACCTCCTCTTTTTTCTCTTCTTCTTTGGGAGGATCTTCACCTTTGTTTTGCTCAGGAGGTTTGGGCAAAGGAGAGATGAGCTCAACTTTTCTACCACTCTTCTTTTGTAGCCTCTCACTCACCTTCACTGGGTCTGCTCCGTTCCCCTTCACCACCACTCTACTTGCTTTGCTGTTTGTGGTTACCTCCTCCACTCCTATTTCATTTTTTGTACATCAAGAGCATGAAATTGAATTTTGACAAAGAAAGAATGCAAGAAAAAAAAATTGAATTTTGATCAAAGTTCATGCGACCCTTTTTGTTTGTGAATGGGGAGACCATGTTCACATTTTTATTCAAAAAAATGAAATATATGTAAGATGGAACATAACATATAAGACTGAATAAATATGAGAACTCAAGTTTCAAATATTTGGCGATGAAGATTGAAATGACTACTACCTTCAAAACCCTTCAATGTTCTGGCAATTTTCCTTGCACAAGCCTCACAATGCATATCAACCTTGAGCACAATCTCTTGGGGCTCCTCTTCCTTCTTCTCCTCTGGAGCTTCTTCTTTCTTCTCTCCATCCTCCTTTTTTACCTCCTATAGTGATTAGGCATTAAATTTTATATAAGAAAATCGACAAAAACACACTTGGGGTTTGGCTGAAGCAATAAAAGGAAGATATAGAGATTAATAGTGAAGAGAAGAAGAAAGTTGTATATGATGCTTACTTCACCCATATGTTGAGAGCTGATGGATCTTGAGAAGAGTTTGGGTTGTCTAAATCTAATACTATGAGAACTGAGTGGAGTGTGGGAAGAATTGGGAGGGGCATTTTAATGTGGCAAAATCTGATTTAATGCAGAAACAAAATGTACCTTTGCCTTGTCAGCGTGTCCACCGTTGTTATTAACTGCTTTGGGACCAATTGCTATGTTTGATTGATGACTAATCAGTATGTTTCTTCTCACACACACACTGTTTTTTTTACAGTTTTTCTAGTACCTTTGTGATGGAATCGACAGCCACTACCAAAATATGGGTACGATGGGTGGTGTAAGGGTCTCTATGAGTCGGAAAGCGTCACCGTAGAATCATCAATATCCTGTGAGTACTTGTCTCACAAAGGTTATAATTAACATTCTGTGAAAAAGTCCATCATAAAATGTTGAGTAACAATTATGTTTGTTTACATTGTTGCTTTCGTCATTGATTTATTAGCTCCGGATAATTTTGTCAATAGACACCATTTTCATTTAGATTAAATGACTTAACAATCTAATTATGGTTCATATTTAAAATCGCTAACTAATCACTAATCACGTCATGAATGCGTGCGGTGTCGGGGGATAGATGGACCCCATGTGTTCGAATACGAAGCCCACTGGGTCAAATTACACCAAACTCAAATCTACTGTCGGCCCTATAAGGCAGACTCCAGCCTGCACCTACCTTCAAAATATTGTTTTTATCCTTTTCTCTACAAACAAAGAAAATTGAAAAAGGTGGAATCTGGTTGGGCTCACGGAAAGAAGGCATTTCGAGTAAGTCTATCGGTCGGCGGTGTTAGACGAGCGCTAGGGAGATAATGTTGGTGTTGGCGTCAAGGTAAAAAGGCTTGGTATCGACACTATTGCAACACTGGCTATGTTCAGGGAGTCGAAGCCAGACAGTGGTGCTGCGGATCCCTAGCCAATTACAGACCGTCATGTTAAGGAATCGTTGCTTTGGCAGTAGAGTCAGAAAGTCGTGGGTCCTCCAACGGCTCTCTTGTTGTTTTTCCCAAAATGTCCTTTCCAACCTCCAAAATTTTCGAAATTACCCTTCAACCAATTCCTATATTTCTTACCTTCACATACACTCAAATGGATCCTAAAAATAACCTCGATTTCAACCCGTTCGATCCATACATTGCTGGATCCGCTTCCCAATCTTCTCCCAATTTCCGCCCACCACAATTTTTCTTCGATCTGAACCAAGGTGAAGCGCCTTCACAATCATCTCCAAATTTTCGTCCCACACAAGTGTTGATCCCCGTGCAGGTACTTGGCAACTACATTTCCCAATATGGGGCCTAAAGCTTGATGGGTATGCACTCGCCAAATATCCGTCCCCAACTACTCTTCCCAAATTCCTACACAACAAACTGGACCAGCGTGCAGGGCTTCAACGGTACACCATCCACTCCCTCCAATAGGAGTCGATCCATGGGGTCGTTCAACCTCGATGCGGACATGAACGTTGGCGAGGACAAACACGAAGACGAGGAGCCTTTGATCGAGCAGCCTCCCGTTTGTAGTCAACCGACAAAGTCGAAACGAATGGTATGGGTTCCGAAAAATGAGTACATTCTCGTCGATACATGGTTGCACCACTCACTCGCTCCATCGGTGGGAACCACAAGAAGAGTGAGAAGTATTGGCAGGACGTTGTCGACGCCTACAACAAGTACCAAAAAGGGGGACCCCAGCTTGCAGCCCAGCAGTGCAATAATCACTGGCAGACGATGATCAAGAAGGTCACAACTTTTATCGGCATACAACACCGGCAGAAGAAGTTGCACCAGAGCGGTATGTCGAACAATCAAATTATGGTGATGGCCGAAACAAGGTACATGAAGGTTGAAAAACATGCCTTCCTACACAAGAATGTTTGGCTCAAAGTGAAGCATCACCCAAAATGTAACAACCATATTGTATCTTCGTCCCCGAGCAAGTGGTCGAAGACGAATCGTACACCTTCTCGCATGGCATAGATTCCATGCCTCCACCACCGGTTTCTACACGCCCCCGTGGACAGAAGGTGTCAAAGAAAGACAAGGGAAAACGGAAGACCGGTGAAGCCAGAGAGACGTGGGAATACTACGATACCATCTCCTGATTATATGGGCTCCGTGAATGTCAATTAGAGAAACCGATGATAGTTGAGGTCAGAAGAAGTGAATACGAGGACAAGAAGAGTCGACGGGAAAAATAAAATAGAGAACGACTGAAGGAAGCAATGGAATACCAGGAAAAATGATGGCCCACGTAGATGAACGCAAAGCCCGTCAGCTGGACCTCGTAGATGAACGCACAAGATTGGAGGCCCTTGCAACATATGCATCATTGAAGCGGGTAGACAAATCCCGAATGAGCGAGGAGGAATTAGAAGAATACTTCGACCTCTTAAATATGTATAAGGTGATACTAAAAAAGTAGTGTTCGTTGTATTTTCCTTTCAACTTGTTACGAATAAAATTTAGGGTTATTTACAAATGTCCCCCTAACCTATCGCTGAAATTCACATAACACCATAATTTATCAACTTACATCATGGCCCCCTAAGCTATCCACAAATTTTCGACATTAGATTTTTCATCCAAATCTGTTAGAGTTTTTTTTATCAAAAGGACTAAAATACCCATATTACTTTTCAGATTTACAAACCCTATTCATAAACCCTAAAAATGATCCATGAACCCTACAAACCCCATCAATCCTAAAATAAAAATTTGAATTTTCTCTTAAAAATGATAACTATTAATTTTTAGAATATTTATAAATTATAAATCAGATAATTTATGATTTAAAAAAATAAATAATCAAATAAAAAATAATCAAATAATATATGGGGAAATAAAAGAAAAAAGGGAAATCGATTCCAGCCCCTCGTCTTCTCTGGCTACCCTGCGTCTTCTTCAGCCGTCTGGAATCAGGAGCTCGGCCTCGACAGGGAGGCGCTGCTGACCTCTACGCTGTCGTGGGTGGGCGCTCGTTGCTCTGAAACTCCACCTCGTCGTGTTCGTGGCAAATCTAGAATCGTGTCACAGATCTATAACTAGTCGTCTTCGTCCCGGTCTACAACCACAGGGTTGGCTGGAACGTTCTGCTCATCGATGGTTGTTGTAGCTCCAAAGACGAGTCAACGAGGTCGACCGGAAGTCTCCGGCAAGAAGCACCACAGGAACTCGTCGGAGAAGACGAACGAACGAAGAAGTTCGATTCGACCTCCCGGGAACTAGACAAACAACACGAGTTCGATTCGACCTTGCCAGACCTCGCCGGACTTCCTCCGTCGTCAGAAGTTTTGAAACCAGATCCGGTGACTCAAAATTCGAGGGTATTTTCGTCATTTTTGAAAAACAAAACAATAAACTAACTGATT
>JAYMSW010001510.1:0-16212 GCA_036897725.1 Erodium texanum | reverse complement strand
CGGCCGCTCTGTGGCCCCTCTGGCGGCTGCTGCGGCGCGTCGAGCTGCTAATCTAGGTCGCGTTTCCTCACCGACCGTATCTGCTCAAGCCTCTTCCTTCATCCAGCGCCGTGGCCTTGCCGGCGCCGCAGGTATTTGTTTTTCACATAGCTCCAATCTATGGCTATCTATCTATGTATATTTGTCCAAAGAAAGACGGTTGTGTTTACTGTTTGTTCAATTTCCGATCTTGCGTGCAGTCCAGATCAGATAGCTTCAGATTTGTTCATTTTCATTTTTGACGAGGCGATGTTTGGTAGCCCAGAAAATTGAGATTAAACCTTCTACTTGTGAATCCGTATTGCTGTTGCTTTTTTATGGATGATTTAATATGAAAAGGATGGATTTGCTGAATTGACTTGATGTTTTGCATATCTGCGCTTTTTCTGGATGTTTAGTGAAACATAATCATGTACCAAATTTTAGTTTTACCCATTGCTCGTGTTTTGTTCCGTGCTTTGCTTATCATGCTCAAACCATGGTAATAAATTGTGAAGAAACGTCTTTCTCAGTATGCTTTTATGTCTTGGTCTTTGAGGTACTACAGAACTAACTCTTTTCCTCTTGATCTTCTGCAGATCCTCATGGAACCCCTAAGGTTAACTGTTGGTCTGACCCAACGAGCCCATCAAAGTGGAAGGAAGAGCATGTGAGTTAGTTATTTGTAGATTGTTTTAAACATGATCACATAACAAATATTTTCTAGTAGAATGATTGCATGAACAATATGGAAATCGTTAGTCGTTGCTTTTACCCTTGTCAGTGTTACTTCACAAACCTTATTATTTCACTACTCAACATAATACGATTGTTTTTCTTTGAGACTGTTAAGAAAGAAAAAGAAGTTATCATGCTTTGATTCTACAAATAGGATTCTGTACATTTTGTCAATTTATTTACCTTGTCTATTATAAGGTTATTGGTTTCTCGATGTGGTGTTAGTCTAGGTTTATCCTTTCGTTATAGCGTGTGGAAGACTGGAAGTTAACGGTATCACATTTTCTTTCTCCAGACCTGCATCAGCTCGGTGATGGTGCCAATGTTGAATTTCATGGTCTTTGTCGAAATTTTCAGTTCTTTTTGTTGTTTTTGGAAATAAGGTCATAGAGAATACACTGCTTTGCTTCGGCAAATTTTTTTGAAGTAATAAATCATGCAACACTGGTTCCCATTAGGTTTCCTCTCATTTTACTATTTATTAGATGATTGCTGGCTGTTTTAGTAATCTTTACTTCCTGTACTTTTAAAATATGATTATTATTTTTGAGTTTTTCTTCAATTTTCCTAGTCCATATAGTCTTATGGTATTAAATGGTTTTACGCTCCTACTTGTCGTTTCTTTCAAGGCCTCTCCTATCCAGTGATCATCATTTTTTTTACTTGTTATTGTGTTCTGGATTACTCAACTTTTTGTCCATTTTGTGGAAACCTAATATTATTCTTATTCCTTTCAATGGAAGTGTATGCTAATGGCTTTTGATAGATTGACTCACAGTGCAATGACAATTAACAATCGAATGAGGGGATTTCTTTAGTCATTCTGGTGAGGCATAGAGTTGGGAAATGTCCTGACTGGTTATGTTGTATTAATGCAGTTTGTAATCGTCTCTTTATCGGGATGGGGATTATTTATCTTCGGCATGTTCAAGGCCTTTTCTGGAGGCAAAGACAAGGATAAGGTAAGTTGCATTTGAATATTCTTAAGCTTGTTCTCTTTTATATTTCAATGATATTGAATGTTAATAGTATTGATCATCACATACTGTATAGGGTGTTTAAACGAGCTTATTCATTGCGTTGTTGGTTTAGTCTAGAGCTTTGTGAAGATTATTCAATGAGAAGAAATTTATCATTAAGGAATCCAAACTGCAAACGCATTTAGGAATATACTTGGTGTTTATTATGAACTAAATTGTTTAGTCAGCAGTGCTGTGGTGTGATAATTAATATCCGAAACATGTAATATTGTTTCACACAAATTTTTCACATGTCTCAGTAGTAGCAAGAATTCGGTATTCACTGACTTCTGATTTATCTTCGCAGGAATTGACACAAGCTAAACCTTGAGGATCCACAAAATTTATCCATCACCTTACCCTGGCAATAATAAATTTGCATGTCATGGAATCTTGTTTAATTTGTTGGCATACGTCATAATGGCTCAGCGGGTGCCAAGACTTTGAAGGTTGACGGCCTTTTGAGATATTCTTGATTTGTTTACTTGTCAGCAAAAAAAAAAATCACAATAGAATTAGTAGCATCGTTTTGAAATTTTCTTATTCTGGTACATGTTTTTCCATGGAACCTGAGCATGGTTAATGAATTTCAAAAGCGTGCTGACGCCAGGGTACGTACAACTCAGAACCATCTGTTTCTTCTGAGTTGGAACTTGTCTTCCTTGAACAAGTATGTACCTTACACGGTCAAGTGACAGTGATGAGTTTTTTTTTACATAAAAGCAATTCATGAAAAGTCATAAAAACTGCAGTATCAAAAAATATGTACCATACACATAGAAAACCGATGAAATTAATATTAGATTAGGTTCGAAAAGGCTTTGTTTTTTGGTGTACTTAATGCCATTTTTGTTACATATTTGTGATGGAAGAAAACTGAATAATTATTGTAATGTACAAGAATCTGGAGACTTCTTTTTTGATTGTCGCTCCTCGTGAAGATTGATTGTCTCGGTTACTTCAACTCATATCAAACTTGTATTCTGATTTCCCAAAACTAATGTTGCTAAGATCTTAATCAGTGATCAAAGTTGTGAGACTTTCACTACATGATTCTAATTGAATGTTAATCTCAGGACTTTTCTGGAATTTATGAATATAGCATAATTCCTTAATGACAGTAGGATTTCAACCAAAGTTTGTTTGGTTGAGCACTAAAATCTGCAGTCCGAAACTATGAGCATCCTTTATGGGGATAAAAAATATTCAGTCTACGACTCCATTTTAATATCGCTATCTTCTTCTTAGCTAAATATGGTCTACACCTTTACTACAAATATCGCATGTGGCCTTGTATATTGTGGTAAGAAGTTTCGTAGGATTTGGTACTTGAGGACCATATATATTTTTCATTTGTTATTTAAGATGAAACCTTCTGCAGAGTTGGTTGCACACCTGTCTCCGCCTCCTCCAGCTTCTTGTGCCTTGAGAATAGCTGGGCTTCACATAGTAAAGGCTGCATTTGAAACCATTGACCTGAGCTACTTGAAGTTTGGTTAAAAAATGTATGTGGTAAATTTGAAGTTCTTGATGATGGGAACCAAAGCCTGCGTGCGATATGTATGTGGGAAATTTGAGCGGAACCATCATCCCCTACCTCATCATACCAAGCATAAATCTAGAAGTAGAAAAGATAAGCAAATTGGTTTGGTAAAAAACATCCCATGTGTAATGCTGTTCACTTCCACTCCTAAAAGGGTTTCAAGAAGAAAATAGGGGTCGAAGATAAATCTCCGTACAGTGCCAAGTTCATTTAACTAGTATGGAGAAGGGCAAAACTCCAACAATCCTAACATAAAAGCACCGTCCGAAGCATGTGAAAGTATTTGAAGAAATCAATAGCCTGTGCAAATATCCACCAATGCTTGCAATTACATAAGAGAGTCTGGTCATATAGCGGCCCTCATGGTCCTGGTTGCAGCCTCCTGCTTCATCTGTGCAGCTTTGCCACTGCCTCGGAAGTACATATAAACTTGCTGCTCAGTGGAAATAACAAGATTGTTAGGTAGGGTAGGGATCAAAAGGTAACATGGGAGGAATGACATAGTGAAGTAAGATTTTGAACCTGAATAACCCATATGCTGAGCAGTAATTCCACACAGAAAAACCCAAACCCGATGAAGTAGAAGATCTGCAAGTAGTGATTGCCATGAAATAGGAATATGAGCATCAACATTGAACCAACATGTAAATCTCACACATCATTCTTACAAATGCTAAATGAAATCAACCACGATGGTATTGATCTAGTAAATAGCGTAAAGGCCATCTAACCAATTGATAGTTGATACTTACCCCAACCAAAGCATTGCCACTGATAAGATCTATTGCAGGCAGAATACCTCTGTTCACATGATCAAACCATAACACATCAGTTGTGGAACGTGATAGTGATACCAGTACTAAT
The DNA here is from genome assembly GCA_036897725.1 of Erodium texanum. NCBI lineage: Eukaryota > Viridiplantae > Streptophyta > Magnoliopsida > Geraniales > Geraniaceae > Erodium > Erodium texanum. Next base: position 12,030 of record JAYMSW010001510.1, on the reverse strand, counting down.
ATAGCCCTACGTAATTGTTCTTAGCAGAATATATATTATTTTCCATAAGGTTAAGACAGCTGACTGGTAGTTTGCTTCACGAAACTGCCATCCACCCAGTATGTTGGAAATTCCACTAAACTAAAACACTATCCATTCGTTAATGATATATTTCCCAACAGAATCTATCAAAGCAACATATACACATTAAGGAGAGACAACATACGCAAGAGATTTTCCTTTGAAAATAATTGGGGGAGCAACTGCAGCAAGGATGCAAAAGCCAATGTGGAACTGAAGATGACAGTGAACAAACATAAGTCACAACTGCAAACATCTCCCTTGCACAAGAGAGATTCATATAAGAGTTTCACTGAGCTTACCAGATAGGCCAAGAAAAACCACCCGAACTTGAGGGCACTATCAGTCCTGTAAAACCACACAATTAAATAACTAAAACATGACACAAGAATCACCATATTTAAGTACAAGTACGGTTTTTATACGAGAGAAACTGACAAACGAATAATAAATAAATGGCAAACAGAACAAATGATGGACCATTTATATTGATTAGAACCATAATCGGTGAGGAAAAGTCATTTAGCATTTTTCATTTCCAATACTTTCAAATTCTGACAAGTAGATCAGAATGCAACCAGGTGGTTAAGTGTTTGGGTTACCTAAGAGCCAGGTTATATATCTGACAGGCGATAGATTGCTTAGCAACAATAAGTAAAGAAAAATGAGGGACAGCTGTAATAAGTCACACGAAGACCCAGAAAACAAAATATCTAACTTGAAAATACCGACATTTATATCCCAAAGTCAAGTATATAAGCCCATCAAGAACGGTGTGACACTATTATTTTAGTTTTAGGCAAGGTTTTTGAAATTTGGATTAGATCTCCTATTTCTATTTCACTTCTTTCAATGTTATTTGACAATGTTGCTTTAGTTATTCAAGTGTCAAAAATAGTACAGATACACTTGTATAGTATTTCAGTGCAGGAAAAACAGTAATTAGAGAAGTGCGCGTATGAGAATGAGAGCCAAAAATATGACAGCAGTCCAACGATGAGACATCCCTCTTTACAAACGTAAGCCTTTAAATGGACAAACAAACCTTCAGTATATTGGGGCAATAAAAAGATGAACTAACGTAGAATAAGCAGAAAAAATAGTACCTCATAGCTCGATATAGAGGGCGGTACCACAACACATAGGCTCCAGGAACCCCAGATATGAAGTAGATTATGGCTAGAAACCAAATTGTAGGTCCTATAGGAAAATATAAAATTAGACAACAACAATTACTGGAAGAGCAACAATAAATAGTAACCTTCAAAGCCTACCTTCCCCCTTTATCCAAGCTGTGGTAACTGCTACAATGTTCCATGTTAGACAAGCAATCAAACCTGCAACCTCACATAAACTTGGCAATTACACAACCAAGCAACATCCAGCATAACCAGAACATAAGCACAAGGACTTAACATACCCAAAAATGTTGTGAATGCAACATATTGTATTCTTTGTAGATGGATTGGTATTTCGGTGGCAATGTCATGATGGATAAGAGGGAAAAGTGGTGGCCAATTTTTCTCCTCTATTACAATTCCAGCTGGAAAAAAAGAGAGAATAATATATAAGCTACAAGATACAAAGACTCGTACATATATTTTTCTACTCAGAAAGAATTTAGACAAGTAGACAAAAAAAATTCACATACCCCGAGAAATTGCATCTTCCTTCCGTTTTAGTTCCTACATAGTATCACCCAAAAAATAACTTTCATAACCATTCATATCAAACACAGGTTAGGAGCATCAATTACAACAAGCAATTACCTGCTCCCTTTTTTTCAATTCAGCCTCTTTGGTTTGGAGTTCTCTCTCTTTTGCTCTTAAATCCTAGAGTAGAACAAATGTTAGAGAAACAAAACAGTCTGCCAACCAGAAATTCCAGATCTTACAAATTCTGAAGTACCTTTGAACTGTCGAGAGGAATATCAACTGTTGCACCACGGTCATAAGGTTCATGAGGAAGGGGTGAAAGTGGTGAGGCAGCAGAGGGAACACTTCCCGGATTCTAGAAAATTCAACATTAATGCCATAAGATAAGGCAAACTCATCTATATAGAATTAATAAAGGGCATAAAAAAAACTCCTAAAGCTAAGATGATAATGCATGTGCTTGGTGTGGAAAACAATCACATTGAATGAGCATTCTTCCAGAAAAGAAAAGGAAAAAAAAAAATGCACACAAAGCAAGTCCACTGAAGAACAAGAGAAGCAGATGGGTTTATGAAATCTATGTTCATCTGTCTGGACTCTGGAGTATTATATGAACCAGTTAAACATCTGAGTAACCGTTAAGAAATTAAAAACTAGCAGTGATGCTTGTGTGTAAATGCAAATGGACACTATTCAACATTTCTAATCAATAAACTTTCCACTTTTAGAAAGGAAGGTGGGTAGGAGAAATTGAACACACAGTTGTATAGAAGGCGCCTCCCCCAAAGTTTGGTTGTCCTCCTTTCCCTCTAGCTTGGTCCTGTCAGTAGTAAAGTAAACATAAACATGGTCAGACTATTTGACTGACACTCTAACAATATTAAAGCATGGACGCACATGAGAATGCCATCATTTCTATTTCATAAAATTAAGTTTATAACCAGATGCACAAATTGTTATGAACAGTATAATTCTTCCAGGGTTTACATGATTACATGTCAACAATAGCCTATGTTTCTGTACAGCGAATTCTTATATTGAGCACAGTTACAGCAAAGCCTACATTTCATAGATGACAATTAGTATGCTAGAACATAGTGGAACACTCAGGTGAAAACCCAACTATTGGAAAGCTATATATGAAAACTGGAAACTAATTATATCCATTGGATTGCAATTTCAATGGCTGGGATGTTTCCAAACTTTAAGATTGGAACTTTTCATACTTATGATTTGAAGGTTGGAACTTTCCGAGCTTTAAGTTTGGAAACATCTCAACATAAAAAACTTCAATCCAATGGACATAAATGGCTTTCAGTTTTCACTACAATATTTTGTTTTCACCTGATTGTTATTCTTAGAACATAAAATTACAATACTTCCAGAGCAAAGCATTTCACAGAGCCGAGGGGCTTGCTTTAGGATTGGAAGAGTCAGCATTCTGAATAAAAATGCTCTATTATATTCACTTACTTCTAGCTTGAAATAGACTATATAGATTAGTCCATATAAAGATCAAACTAATGAAGACATGAACTACAAATCAAATAAAACATAAAACTGGAGAAAAGCAAAATGGTAATGAAAACAAAATCTTTGTTTCCTAGTAACTGATCTACATTACAGAAGCTATCCAAACATCAAATCGAGATAGGCACTCAACAATGAGATTTGAGAACTGCAGTGAACTATGACAACACAAACCCAATATCAGATCTATCAAATCAGTCAGCAAACAGACATTGAAGCAACCCAAGGACAGTACCAAAATCGCCATTCTCGCAAAGCAAAGCAGGCAGAATCATCCGCACCAAAAATATATCAAAATTTACGAAGAAAACCAAAACCACATATTCCTAATGCGTTTTGCATACACGTAGCGAGCTCGTGAGAAATTACCGCGAAGGGATTGACCTCCTCTTCTTCAAAAGGATTGGGATCGTAGCGGCTCATATTAGCGAATCAACGGATCTAAAATCAGAGAGTAAAGGTAGTTGGCGAGATCTCAGGATCGATGAGAAGAGATTTGACAGGAGAGTATTAGGGCTTAGTAGGAGTCAATGAGGAAGAGTGGGCTTTCTAAATGATGGCTGTGGGTGAGAGATGATAAACAGCTTTTTTCTCGGTGGTGTTTGTTTTCTGAGAAAGTCGAGGGGAAAATAGAGAATGAAACTGCTCGCCGCGGGTGATAAGGAAACGCGTATAGAAAGCATAAAATGGAAAATTGGGTCTGCCTAATTATTATTATTATTTTTCAAAATCAGGTAATTGAGGTCTTAATATTGATTTTCCCTTTATTTGCTGGAACAATCCAAATGATTTGTTTTTGAAAGAGAAGAATCTAAATGATTAGAAATATGTACATTTCACGAAATAAAACAAAATAATATTTTTTTGATTAAAAGAACAAAATAATATTTATTAGATGCATCGGAACGTTATTTAAATTATAAATGTAATTTTACCAATAAAATTCAAAATTTTAATTATACAAAATACTTTTTTTTTTTGAAATATTTATACAAAATACTTAAATCTATGGTTTTAATATATAAGAAGGACAACATCTTACTTTGATTAAATAATATCCTATTTCTACCATTTAGTCTAGCTTTATTACGCGTCACTAATTATTCATGAGACACTATGTTTTGAAAACGATTCAAAATTACTTCGGTGTCAATATTCATGAATATTTCCTTCTTGATGTATGCCACCAACCTATCTTTTAACCATTCGTCTCCCATTTGACTTCGCAAATCAATTTTGATCAGATCTATCGTTGAAAATACTCTTTCCACAGAAGTTGTTACAAGTGGAAAAAGTAATGTCAGTTTAATTAAGCAGCACACCAATGAATAAGCACACAGAAGTTGTTGCAAGTGGAAAAAGTAATAATGTCAGTTTAATTAAACGGCACACCAATGGAAAAGCACGTGCATTTTAAGTTTCAATCATCTTCTTTGTAATACTTCTTAAATCTTCAATAATTGAAACATTTTTATCCCTCTTGACATCATAAAAGTATATCTCAAGCTGATTTCGAAACACCATCATCTCAGTTGATGAGAAGTCTTTCAAATAGAGTTCAACAAGATGAACTAACTAACCAACATTGGAGTAACGACTCTATGGGATCAAGACATACTATAGAAAGAATTAGATTTGTGTTTATTTCCGAGAAACGATTATCTATCTCCATAGAAATTAAAACAATAACCTACTATTGCAAAAATAAAAGAAAGTATTCAAATGAAGAAAGAATGGAAAAAAAAACTTAATTTATTACCTCAACACCTCTCATGTGTTGTTGACACATATGGTAGTGATTTCAAAGTCTATAGCTTGCTTCTAAGTCTATAGCTTGCTTCCAATAAGACTCAGAGATAACTTGTGAGTAAGAGTGGGGAATAGGTGTAGGAGTAAGAGAGATAACATGAAGGTCAAGAAAGTGATGTAGTTTAAAGATGCCATCTCGTCCTCTAGTGGTCATAGGTTAAGAGGATAGGATTGGGGGAAGAAGAATTTGAGGCAAAATCAACGCCTTAATGGGGTAGGTAGGGGGAGTTATGTGAGGTGAGGATGTAGATCTCGAAGGAGATGTTGGGGATGAGGATGTAGAGCTTGGGGAGATGCTAGAGGAGCTGGGGTTGCAAACTAATGATCATGGAATGACCGATGGAAATCGTCTAGAGGAGAAAGAAAACTGTATGACAAGGGTAGGGTCGATGGGTGAAACGAATGGTAAGGGAAGACAATTCGTCAAAGAAAATATGGTGAGAAATAATAACACGTCTAGTGGAGAGATCGAGACATCGAAAACCATGATGATTGGTGGGGTAACTGAGAAACACACAAGGGGTGGAACGAGGAGCCAGATTATTAGAGGCAGTTGAAGATAAATTGGGATAACACTGACAACCTAAGACATGTAATTTAAAAAGAAGCGTATGTTAAGAGACGTGTGAGGACATGAGAAATGAAAAATAAGGTAATGAGATTGAAAGAACGAATAAAATGAGTCATTGTCGAATTAGTGCTTGCTGTCACATTAGAAGGATTCAATAGGAAGATTAAACCGAGATCACACACAAGCAAAGAAAGAGAAAAATATTAAAACCTTCAAATTTAGCACGAAGAGGAAAACCCCATAAGAAATATGAGAAATCATCTAGAAATAATAAATAATAATGAAAACTACTAGTACTCATTACTGGGGAGCTCCATATGATGGAGAAATGGAAGAGACTGGGTAGAGATCGTTGGTGCTATCACATCGAAAAATAGGAGTCTTTGTCTCGAGATCATTCATAATAAAGTCATCAGGATCCAATTCAACAGAACACGAGTTATAAGGAGTGAATTTAAGAATTAAGACAAGACTTTTAATGATATGTGGACTAACAAGAACATTAAGTATAAATTGTTAGTAGGTTCTAGAGTATTAGATCGACAAATAAATTAAACAGGTAAAGAAGCACCATTTCTGTCAATAATCGAACTAGTATCACAAGGAGTTAGAGAAGAAAGCATACCTTGTTTTAGGTTGTGTGAGATATGACTTTTGTGTCCATGTACCAATCATCTGTTGGTTGTTGTAGAGACACGGTAAATAAGAGTTGAGATATGTCAATTGGCTAGTGCTGCTCTAAAATGTTCTGTTAGGGAAACTCAGTACCTGAGTAATTTACATGAAAAGGAGTGGAGCCTAGCTGTTGGAGCTGGAGCTACAGAAAGAAATCGGGTTTGAGCTATTGGAGAGAGTGGACTGGATCAGCTAGACGAAGTCGAGCTACTGTTGGATATAGCAGAAATCTAGAGAAATTGTGCGCAATGGACGGTTCTGCACATGTTAGATAGAGGTTGTTGGGCTTTTGTGATACACGCACAAAATGGAAGCTGACGGACTGGAGGGGTACAAATCCAATACATAATTAAGTGGGTTTATTGACAAATCAAGTCCACTCTCTCCAATATATATTAGAATGTAGTGTTCGGATTAAAATAAGGTTCTTAAACTCTTTACCTCTATGTCTTGTTGAAACTACTCAGATTAAAAGTTTAGTCCATAAGTAAAAGTATAAGGGTTGTTATGTATGTTTGTCCCTTGCACGCAACACTAAGAGCATCTATTATGGTGAGCATTTTTTCGAGGTGTCTTTGTCTATTAAGGGCATCTCCAACAAGCTTGTTTTCGCAAAATTTTGATGTTTTTGCAAGTTTTAAGCTCCAATGATATTTGCAAACTTGCAAATATTTTGCAAGTCTTCAAAATAGCTCTCAAATTTGAGAGCCCCTTTATATTGGCTTGTAAAAATTATATTATTACTATATTAGTACTTTATAACTTTATTGATACTTTATTATGTAATTTTATGTTAAAATATTAAAAGATTTGATTGATGTAACATTTGATATAAGAATTTGCAAGCCATGGTTGGAGCTGATTACCATTTTTTGTTATAAAAAAAATACTATATTAGTGTAATGATAACAAAAATTTGCAAGCCACCCTTGAAAATGCCCTAATTCTTTCAAGTTAGGAGAGAGAAATGTGAAAAGGTCAAGCTTCCCATAATAGAATGGACTACCTAAATCTATTAATTTTATTAATTATATGAAGTCTTAGTCCGTTTGATGTTTACTCTCCATTATTGGTCCGTTACTTTCCGTTTTTGTCATGAAGTCTTAATCCGTTTTTTTTTTTTGTTTTGTTTTAATAGCCATTTACTATCCTTAAAGAGTAGGCTATGTTTTTTTAATTATAAATAAGAGAAAAGGAAGTACCAATAAGGTGAGTTTGATGTTTCAAAAAATCCTTTGTTTTCTTGTCTTCTCAATTGCTTGTGATACATACTACATTTGGAATCAGAGCAAACGACCATGGCCAATTCCACAACAAACGAAGGGGCTACCAGTTAACTTTTCTATTTTGACAAAGGACAACTATGGAGTTTAGGCAGCGAGGATGTGAGTGCTCATGGATGCACTAGGTGTTTGGGGGGCATAGATGATGAGGGAACAACTCCGGATGACAAGAACAAAGGAGCTCTGGCAGTGATTACTCAAACAATCCTAGACTCCATGACGATGAGTATTGTAGACAAGAAGACCACGAAAGAGGCCTGAATCACTATTAGAGACATGCATATCAGAGCTGAGCGAGTGAAAAAGGCAAACGTGATGTTGCTTAGCAGAGATCTTATTCGGATGGTGATGAATGACATTGAACAAATTGGTGAGTATGTAACCAGACTCACTAAGGTCGTAAACAAAATTAAGGCACTTGGAGAGAATATGCCAGACAAGGACATGGTAGAAAATCTATTCAGCTCTGTGTCTGGCCTGTTCCTTCTTGTTGTTGGAACAACCCAATAGTAGGGAGATATCACGAAAATGATTGTGGCCGAAACTGTTGGACAGCTTAAAGCGTTTGAAGCAATGCTTAAAGGTAGATTGCAAGATAGGGAGTCCAAAAATCTCCTACTTACTAAAGCACATTGGGATGCTATAAATGCCAGAGAAAGGAAGAGAGAAAGCTCGGAGGTCGGTTTGTTTCGTGGAGGAATGATTCAAAGGAAGGGGACAAGGGAGAGGTAGAGATGGAGTCAGATCTCTCTAGAGATATGACAAACGCAGGGTGAGATGTTACACCTACAACGAGTACGACTATTACTCGTATGAATGCTCCTGACCAAAATCCGAGATTGGAAACCTTGCAGAATGTGAGGAAGAAGAGGAACCTGTACTATTAATGGTTGAGACCATTAAAGAAGGCAAGTGCAAAAAAGAAGAGACAATGGTACTCAATGAAAGCAAAGTAAAGCTAGAGCTTGGTGAAGGGCTGGAAATGGAGGGTGATAAATGGTACCTGGATATAGGTGCTTCGAATCACATGATTGGGAATGTCAATGTGTTCGTCAGCTTGAACAGAAAGATCAAGGGTTTTGTCAGGTTTGGCGATGATTACGTGGTGGAAATCAAAGGGAAAGGAACTATTTTGTTGGAAGGTTTTGGAGGTCAACTTGACGAGAGAGATTGCATGATTGTGGTCGAAGGCGGGTGCTAATCCGCCTAATCGACTATTACCGTGACAAAGGGTTCTATAATCCCAACATAGAGAAGCTTGTTTGAGAAAGAAGCTCAATGGGATTAGGACAAAGAAGAAAATTAGGTAAATAGTACTTGTTATGAAATATTCTTAGTGCCTTGTGACTTTGAATAGAATGCAGAGCTGGAACGAGATGAAACAAATGTTGAGGTTCGTTCAAAACTTGATCAAGCCCAACTTGAAACTCTAGTGCCCGAGTCACATGTGACAACATCTTGCAGGGTGAGGTCTTTGATCGAGATCTATGAAAGCACCTCTAAAGTGGAACCTGAGTTTTCAGATCTTTGTTTGCTGATCATAGAAGAAACAAACAGTCTTGAAGAAGCTCCAAAAAAACAAGCAGTGGAAGAGGGAAATGGATGTCGTGATGGAGTCTATTTTGGAAAATAAAACCTGGAGCTTAACAAAGTTGCCCGAGAACCAGAAGGCCATAAGCCTAGAATGGGTTTACAAAGTAAAAAGAGAAGTGAAGGGAAGAATCCAGAAATACAAAGCCCGGATCATTGGCAAAGGATACGCCTAAAACAGGGGTGAATTTTGAGGAAGTTTACGCCTCAGTAGCACGGTTGGAGACCATAAGGATGATGCTAGCTGTAACTGTCAAGAATGGATGAGAAGTTCACCACATAGACGTCAAACTGGCGTCCGTTAATGGTGAACTCATGGAGGATGTATATGTAGCTCAACCGCCTGATTTCGTTGATAAGAAGAACCCACAAGGCCAACTGAAATTGAAGAAGGCCTTGTACGGATTGAAGCAAACTCCCAAAGCCTGGAATTACAAATTGGATCAAAGTATCATCTCGATTGGTTTTGCAAGATGCCCATTGGAGCATGCCCTATACACCAGATGCCATGGGGAAGAAATATTGGTTGTTGGAGTTTACATAGAAGACCTGATCATCACAGGGTCAAGGTATGTGCTATAAACTTGTTTAAAGATCAAATGAATGAGCTGTTTTCAACGAGCGACCTAAGGCTACTAAGTTACTACCTAAGCATCAAAGTAAAGCAGACCGATCACTGTCTTACTTTGAGCCAAAGTGGATACACAGAGAAAATCATCAAGATGGCAGGGTCGAGTAGCTGCAACTTGTGTGTTACCCCAATGAAAAATAAACTGAAACTCAGCAAAAATGAAGAAAAGGAAGTGGTAGATGCAACTTAATACCGAAGTGTCGTGGGAAGTCTTAGATATCTCGTGAACACGAGACTTAACCTGCTTTCGCAATAGGTACAGTGACATGGAACATGGAGTGTTCCAAAGAGAATCACCTTACTGTCATGAAGCACATTTTACGGTATGTTAAGGGAACCATAAGTTACAGGCTGAAATATACAAAGAGACAATGAAGAAAACAAGATTATGGGCTACAATGACAGTGATCTGGCAGGCGACATTGATGATCGTAAGAGCATGTCTGGTTTTATGTTTTTTCCCGGCTCAAATCTAATAACTTGGACTTCACAGAGTCAAAAGACTGTTGCCCTCTCCTCCTGTGAAGCCGAATACATAGCCGTGTCCACAACAGTCTGCCAAGGGCTGTCACTGTTTGGGTTACTTGGAGAAGAAGTAAGCATAAGCATTCAAAGTTCGTGTGGATAATAAATACGTAATCGTCCTATGTAAGAATCCAGTACTCCACGAACGAAGCAAGCATATCAACACCGCTATCACTTCATACGCGAGTGCGTGGAGGCCGGAGATGTTGAGTTAGAGTTCGTAAGTACAAAGAACCAGAAAGTCGATATTTTGACAAAGTCTCTCAGAAAGTTAAAGTTTGGCGAGATGAGAAAGAAGATAGGAGTCACGAACACCAAGATTAATGGGTGACTTGTTGGCCTTAATCTCGGTGTCGTGGGGAATAAGCTAAGGAAGTCATGGTGAATAAGTCAAAGCCTGAACTGTCATATTTACTCTCCATTATTGGTCTGTTACTTTCCGTTTTTGTCATAAAGTCTTAGTTCGTTTTTTTTCTTAGTTTTAATAGCTTCTTATTATCCTTAAAGAGCATGTTATGTTTTTTTTCTTAGTATGTAGCACAAACAAGGTGAGTTTGGGGTTTCACAAATCCTTTGTTTTCTTGTCTTCTTAATTGCTTGTGATACATACTACAATGTAGTGGGATTTGGCGTTGTTGTGACAATGTAGCGTGGATTGAACACATACAAAAAATATTTTGCAGATTTGAAACTGGGTTAGAGTTGGCCTTATGTTTGTAGCAATTCGAACCTTGTATGCGATCATAGTAACGTCCACATCCAATAACAATAGGAGGCCGACCTCCTGGTAGATTCAGGCCAATCGACTCCCTTGCTAAGACAACCATAGTGGATGCTCTAACTACTCCCATTGAAGGTCATTTTCACCTTCACTTGTATGTCAGCAACACCACATCTATATACAGAATCATTCTAACGATGACAAATATATATATTTCTAAGCCCATCCCTACGTATAAATACGTATATAACCGCAAGGATGTATGTTTAATTAGTTAGACTATGTTCTCTTATAAATTTCATAGATTAATAATGTGGCCAGTAAACATTTGATCGCTTCCAAGTCCCAGCCAATGCCATGTTACTCTTGTCATTAGATGTTGTTGGTCGGGTCCATTTCATATGAGTTCGATGCTAAAACAAGCACACGATGATCATGCATGCCATCTCTACTGTCATCATCAGAAAGGCGGCAGCTTGTAGTGGCTTTACAAGGTTTGGACAACCTGGTTTTGGTTTGGCCCCTCATCCTCAATGAGTGTGTATCATTGCATGTGTATGTACAAAACTTGCCCTCCAGCAATGTGGGTCATCAACACTCGAGCCGTGCATCCAATCTGTCCCCTTCATTCGTCTTTGTTAAATCAAAACCGAATTGAAAAGTTTAAACCGATAGATAAAGATTCCAAGTCCTCTCCATTCCAACACCAAACATGACCTACATTCTACTTAACAACTCCCCCAGTGCCATGCCCCAATATATGTAGGTAGGTCTCTCCTTTTATACTCAACTCTTGTCCAGCTGCAACAAAAGATCTTCACTTTAGCCGAATGGGTTGCTGTTTCAGCACCCCGACTACACACTCGGATCCCCAAAACGCAAAATAGTTGATAAAAATAAACAGAGGTAGTGATAAAAACAACAAAAACAGTTGATAACACATGTACAGAGATGGTGATAAAAAACAACAAAAACAGTTG
>JAYMSW010001509.1:0-16213 GCA_036897725.1 Erodium texanum | reverse complement strand
CCCGCCTCCGACGGCCTATCGGTAGCGACGGATCGGTCTCTATCGCCCACGGCGGGCAGATCTCCGCCTAGAACTGGAACCTCACCCACACCGGCACAATCCGGACTGACCTCGACGACATCACCTCGGTCCGCCGCGTCTAATCCGATATCGCCGCCAATATTACAAATCAATATTTATTACAAAGTCCAATAAAGAAACTGAGTGGGATCAATTTTGCACTCTCCAATTACTAACAAGTAGTGCTCTTGGGATTGATGATTTTGGGGTTGTATGAATCAGGTTTCCCAGGCCCTGTGTATTTATAGTATATGTTGTTGAAACTCACGTTTTTCTCTTACTTTAGACGGTCTCTACAGACAAAAAGGAGATACCTTCTTGGAAGTGGAACTCACGTTCTTTGGTGCAGATTTTGCAAGGCCCCTATCTCCCTCGCTCTCTATTTTACTCGCTCACGCACGCTTCTTTCCATCCTTTATCAAAAGCCTGCCCCCGAAATTAAATGATTGACTTGAATACGTTCATTTTCTGATCAAACAAAACGTACCTAGTGCGGTGAATGTTTCTTATACATGAACGTGTTCGTTCAACAAAATAACAACCTGAAATCCATATATACCTGACTAATACTTAACAAAGATGAAAATGCAGAACCAACAACTTTTGCATTGCATTTTCAGTCGTCCACATCAGTGTTTAGATTACAAAATTAAAATGGACATGTGTAACGAATATCTTTCCTTCTTTTTGGTTTATTTGCACTCCTAGCGCACTATATGCGCATGAATAAATATCAAGTTACCAGCAATGATTTCCCGGTTTCAGGCACTGCCATGATCAAAATGTTGTTCTGTTTTCGCTTGCAGACTTGGTTCTACTGAGAAAATCAGCAACTGTCATAGTACCGAGCTCTCCACCAAACCTAGACCTCACAGTAACGGTCTGTGTTTCAACTTCTTTGGGGCCCACAACTGCCATAAGTGGGATTTTCTGCTTTTCTGCAGTTCTTATTAGCTTTGGCAGTCTCTCCCCATGGCACAATTCAGCTCTTATCCCATTTGCTTTCAGTTTCTCCGTCACCTCTTTGCAGTATTCAAGCTGTGTAACCATGATATCACAGAAAACATAAATACTACTATTTTGTAACCTTCCATGCTGGACACTAAAGTAGATGATTACAAGGTTTTGACACATGTTAAGAGTGAGTTTTACCTGCGTGTCTGTCACTGGTAAAATTCGAGCCTGGGTTGGAGAAAGCCATAATGGGAAATCCCCAGCATAATTCTCTATTAGAATTCCAAAGAACCTCTCCAAGGATCCAAGGACTGCTCTATGGATCATGATAGGCCGCTTCTTTTCTTGGTTTGAGTCAACATATGTTATGTCAAAACGCTGTGGTAGATTGAAGTCAACCTGTACAAAATGCATAAATGAATTACCATTACCATAGATCAACCAGAAGCCAGGTACCTATCATGAATGTGATCATATTCATCTTTCAACAAGTGCTCTACCTTCCTAAAACAAATGTCTTGAAATACATGTCTCATTTCCATTTTAGTTTGCTAATTACCCTTGAGTATATATCCCTATGTACATAACTTAGTGCTAGTAACAACAACTTTAGTAGTGAGTATATGGGAGCATTTGACGTAAAGGGTGGAAAGTTGAGGACTACAAATTGAATCTTAATCTTTGCAAATAGTTAACTGGGACACTTATTGGGATGGAGGGATTAATAGTTTGTGTATGTATGTTTGTGTGAGAGAGAGATTTATGTATACTATTCTAAGATTTCAGCTTATCATGGGACTTGCCTGAATAGTCGAACACTGCCACTTCCTTCCAAGAGCATCCTCAATCTTAAGATCAATCTTTGGACCATAAAAGGCGCCACCTCCCTCATCAATTTGATAGCTCCACCCTTTATCATCCAAAGCATCCATTAGAGCAGATGTTGCCTTTTCCCATATGTCATCACCTCCTACAGCTTTCTCTGGCCGCGTTGAAAGATTTACTTCATAGCTGCTAAAACCAAATTGTGATAATAATTTTTCTGTAAGGTCCAGGACACCCCTAATTTCATCTTTAATCTGATCATCCAAACAAAATATATGTGCATCATCCTGTGGAAATCGAAATATCGAACTTTTGTTAGTCAAAGCTTGGTGTAAAAACAACATAATGTTTTGCACACACCACAAGCAATTGAGTGCAGTCTCTATCAAATTTGTCATCATAATATGCATAAAAGTTGTTCAGCTTCACAGAGGACATAGACATGCATAGACTGAATTTTTAATACATAAACTTGAGATATCATCATATACCTGAGTAAATCCTCTCACACGGAAAAGGCCATGTAAGCTTCCAGACAACTCATATCTATACACTGTCCCCAATTCTGCAACTCTAATTGGAAAATCTCGATACGAGTGGGGCATTCTTTTGTAAACCAAAATATGATAAGGGCAATTCATGGGCCGAAGTTGATAAAGTTCATCCTCGATCTTCATCTGGTCATACATGTTCTCCCTATAGAAATCCAAATGACCACTGACTTGCCAGAGGTCTGCTTTTGCTACATGTGGAGTGTACAGGAGATCATAACCATGTTCTATGTGTATTTTCTTCCACAAATCCTCTATAATGTGTCTTACAATTGCACCCTTCGGATGCCAGAACACTAAACCTCCACCAGCTTCATCCTGCAGAAATGCAGCCAATTTAAAATATTCAACCCAAGATTATTCAATGCACTAAACACCAATCAACTATGAAATCAAGATAGGCACTTATGCTATAACAAGTTACAAAACCACAGTTTCAGTTACATACTTGTATCGAAAATAGATCAAGATCTTGGCCCAGGCGTCTGTGATCTCGGCGTTTAGCCTCTGCTTTAAAGTGAATATATGCTTTCAGTTGCTCTTCACTCTCCCATGCTGTACCATAGATCCTCTGCAGCATTGCATTTTTTTCATCTCCTCTCCAATATGCACCAGCAACAGATTCAAGTTCAACAGCTTTCTTATTAATCTTACCAGTCGATTCAACATGAGGGCCAGCACAAAGATCCCACCATTCATCGCCTGGCAATAGTATAACAGTTATTGCAACTAAGAATGCAAGTAAAATATAAATTTCAGGTCTATCACTCCACTGACCCATAAACATCTCAAGAGGATCATACCATCATCAACATAAGAACATGTCTATACTTTTGCTACACTAAGTATGCAAAATAATCATAGCAAAGAACTGCTGATGGAAGAAAAATGAAGACGGGAGAGTGGATACTATCCATTAATCTTCTGGATAAAAGAAAAGTGATCGATTGGAATTGAAGTGATAGGAGTTCATAATGCCTCAATGAAATCAAGCCATGTGATTGACAGATCACCAAAAAAAAGAAGAAGCTGTTTGTGATATCCAGTTTATCTTAACTATCAATTTAATAATAAGTTTTGCTTGTCTTACTAATATTGCAAGCATAAAAGCAGAAGATGATGAAGAATTACAAGTCTTACCAATATGATAAATGGTTATGGGTTCTTCCTTGATGTTTTCCAAAATTTCCATCTTGTAAGGTTCACTGATAGCTGCAATTCTTTTCTGCGCTTCATCTCTGGAAACTTCTTCTCTTATAAGCGGTAAATTTCTGCCAATAATGCGATCCTACAGATTATGTAACAAATAAATTCTGTACCCTCAAAGCATAAGCTTATAAATGTTCTGCCCAACCATTAAAATTTTAACTTTATTTGATAAGAAAACTAAAATGGGATAAAATAAATAAATTGGGCCTGCTCACCATCTCCTTCTTAATTTTCTTCAGATCCTTGTCGGTCAAGGCCTCCATATCAAAATCATAATAAAACCCATTATCAATCCATGGCCCGATTGTCACTTTTGCATCGGGAAAGATCTTCTGAACAGCCATGGCCATTACATGTGCACACTGAAGTCATGCATAACACTACTCAGTAATTAAAAAAACACACTGAAGTCATGGACAACTTGTCATTTATTATCAGATAACAGGAACATCACAAATATTCCCAAAACAGTGTTCAAATTGGATACAATACATCATTTAAATAACCCTTTCAGGAGTAGGTATATCACTTGGATCCACATAACAAGGAACACTCAAAGCACAACATTATGTAACAATGGAAAAGAAAAGTAAAGCATAACACAGAGCATTAATATTTTAGCATCTGAAATTCACATAGACAGAACACAACACAACAAAACCTTAACACAGAACTAGAATTCCATTGGAAGTCCCACACTCGAATTTTTACTGTGTCATTGGTTAGTGCACTCAAAACACAGTACTTAGGACTTGAGAGTTGCTCTAATGTACATAAAACCAAGATTTTCCAATCCGTACAGTTTAGAACAGCACAATCCACTGTAACAAAACTGTTATTTCTCCCACCCTCACTCATAGCAACCAAAAAAGAGACAGGATAATCTCAAGATTGACCACAAACAAAAGCTAAGAGGACTAACAGGGAAAAGGATACCGTGTGTCGAATTTTGAGGAGATTCTCAGAAGAATCGTTGGTGGGCAGCACGATTTTCTCAGGCACATCGTTCTGGGTACTGTCTTCGGCAGAAACCTGGGTCTGAGTGGACTCTGCGGCGACACCCAAGGACCAGCCATGGCTCCGGGAAAGAGGTTTCGCTGCCGAAACGAATCGTTTGATGGGGAAGAAGGGTTTGGGGGAGGAGATTAAGGTGAGTGAAGTGGATTTGGAGAGCAGAGAAGGGGAGAAGAGAGAATGGGTGGCCATCTTGAAGAGGATGAACATGGTTTGACTCTGGGGCTCTGCTTGCAGCTGAAAGGTTTTGGTTGAGGTGTGTGGTTGAGGATTTTCGTTGGAGACGAAGACGAGTCGGGCAGAGGACAGTTATCCGGATCCAGTTTTTGGATTTGTAAATGGGTCGGTCGACCCAAACTACAAACGAACATTTAAAATAGGGGAAATTGTATTTCATAATCGCGGTTTGAAACGTTTTTGCATGTCGCAATATTTTTCAAAGGTTGTTACAATTCACATCGTAAAAAATAAGTTTAGTTGCACCGTTCATAACTTCGTTAAAATTTGGACGAAATGACTAAAATACCCTTACACATTTGATAAAATAACAGTTTTACCAAAAAAAAAGTAGAATTGCTGACGTCAGCGTCTTCTTCCCCAATTCAATCGCTGGAGATTGCATAGTTGCCGGATTTGGCCAGAATCTTCATCCGTCCAAAGAAGCGAGATTGCCGAATCATGACCAACGTCTTCCATCTTTGTGAGCACCGCAAGAACAACACTACTATTTCCCAACTCACTGAGGCCAACAATCAATGATTTGAAAGTTCTATCAAATAGGCACCAAACCACGTTTAAACATAGTTCCTAAAATTGAGAACCCCAAACCGACTCGATCCAATGCACAAAAATAATAAATCACCTCATTGAGGCTATATGCATCTGGATTAATTCCAAGCATACCCATTTAGTTCCATAAGGATATCACTGTGGACTGATGCCCCATCTTCCTAATTGACCCCAATGTCTGATTCAAGATTATAAGAGACCGTCTGGGAAAGCAAACTGTGCAGCTCCTTCTCAACTTGAGCAATCAAATCTTAAACCTTCTTGACCCAAAGAATCGAATTGTTTTCTCCTACTAACATTCAAGGCCACAGACCTTCTCCTAAAACCACTTATTCTAGAACGAAAATAGACAGAGACCCTTTTCGGACAATGGACATTAACAGGGGAAAGAACGCACCTTGACCTCAAAGCTGATGTGGGCAATTGCATCTCCATCTTCTTCTTCGTTTTCAAGCTCTCGACTTCACTGGTTAAATTAAGCTAAGACGGTGGTTTGTTTTGAACCCTATAACTCCGTTGAAGACCTGCGATTCTGCGAGCGGAACGGAGAAGAGATGGCCATGGGTCGCCGGATTCCTAGAACCCTTTCCTGATCCCCTTTTTTCTTTTCTTTCTTTCTTTATTATTATTATTATTTTAAAAGGGTAAACTTGGAAATTTAAAAAAAATGACGGAATATTCTACAACGTAACGGAATATTCTTGCAAAAAATCTAACGATGCAACTAAACTTTGGAAATTGGTGTTACAAGGAACAACGTTTGAAAAGTATTACGACATGCAAAAACTTTCCAAACCACGATTATGAACTGCAATTTCCCCTTTAAAATAATACTCGGAGATAATCTCCCATATGAGATTATAAAAGCACAGATCTTGTGTCGTGCTTTATGTTTTTTTTTAAAAAAAAAACTATAATAACATCGTGCTGACATCATATATATTTTTCATTATATTTCATATCTCCATTTCTAAGGAGTTTCTTTGTTAATTTTGATTCGATCTTTTCTACAATGATATAATAACAAGTATTCTCCTTAAATGTGGTCTAGGAGTCGGTTCTCTTTATCTACAAGGACTCCATAATTTTCGTGTGGGATACAAGATTAGATAAGAACGAAATAGAATGCAGACGTTGTTAGATTGAAATAGGGATGATCGACCTTATAATGTGTGTCTAGGTGTCTGCATCTCCAGTTCTGTTGATTTTGATGCTCCACTAAATTGCAAAAGTAAAAAAAATCCACACTGGTTGATACGGTTGCACCTAATCATATTTTAATTTCGTTAGAGAGTTACTTAAATACGATAAAGAAGAATTTAAAGAGCTGCAAGAGGAGCAGTATGTTACTGTAAATGAAGATTGTCTAAGATCGTTTTTCTCTGATGCCTACTCTTTGTGGAAAAAAAATGGATGACGTCGTCAATGTTTCATTAATATAAACAGTGATATGCAGTAGTAATTCAAATATATTATGATCTAATCATGTGAATAAAAGATACACAATTATCATATAATCATGTGTATAAAAATATAATCTCCCATTACAATGTAAGAACATGTGGTTGTTTTCTTGGACCGTCAAAGTTTTTGAAATAAATTTATAGGATTTGTTTGTATGAGTTTAATCTCTAAATTTAAACAAAATGCGATTAGTATGAGGTATTTAGCAAAAATTGAGAGTCAACAATGAGGTTGAGTGTTTCCTCCATTTAATCTTTGACCTCCTTAAACGTGGTGGAAAGTCTCCTACCTTGATTTAGCAAATCCGAAACATTTAACCCTGGCCTCACACGTGCTGAAATGTCCATTTATAACTAACCGGAAAAAACCGTTATACCAACTGTCAAATCCGTTAGCGCTTGGTTTCATCCTCCAAAACCCTAACCCGCACCCAAATCCAGAGATCAATCGAGGAGGAAGATGAAGGGTCTGTTCAAAACCAAGCCCAAGACGCCGGTGGAGCTCGTCCTCTACTTCCGGCAGCTTCTCCTCCTCCACGACAGCCCCGACCTCACCGACACCAAGCGCAAGGAGAAGGTTTCGTCTTTCTTCCCCTCTCGATTCGATTAATCTTTGTAGCTTTGAATTGGATTTGGATTTGGATTGTTGTGCAGATATCGGAACTGAGTAAGGTGGTGAACGAAATAAGGTCGGTACTGTATGGAAATGATAACTCAGAGCCAAATTTAGAAGCATGTGCAAAGATAACCCAGGAGTTCTTCAGAGAGGACACTTTCCGCCTTCTTATAATGTGTCTCCCCAAAATGGAGTTAGGGGTAAGGCCGTTGAATCAACAGTTACATTGTTCTATTATTGTATATGATGTTGAATCCAATCCAATCCTTTCTTTCCAGGTTCAACAAGATGTCATTCATGTCATTGCCAATTTGCAGAGGCAACGCGTAAATTCCCAGTTGCTTGCTTCTGATTACATGGAAAACAATCTCAGTCTCATGGATATACTCATACCTGGGTAACTTAACCTATCCCCTTCATTTTATAGGCCTTCTTAGTTATCTGAAAACATTCACCAATTCTTGGTCTTGTAGTTATGAGGACTCTGAAATTTGTCTCACATATGGCGCTATTTCCCGCGAGTGCATTCGCCATCAGTGCGTTACAAAGTAAACAACCATCAACCCATTATTCAATCATAAAAAGTTGTATTACTATTCACCATAAATGTTTTGCACCTTAGGAATACTTGTTGTGTTTTTGCTTGGAGAAGTTGATATATAGATCTAACGAATCAAGAATGTTATTTTTGGGCGAATTGGTATTTGATCTCTAGTGCTTAGGGTGGATGCCTCTAGTACCTATATAGATATTCAATTTTTCCCATTTACAGGATTAGGATGTTAATCTGAAGAAATCCTACCATTTTATGTCCTAAACTCAAATTTTGAAGCAAGTGTCGTCAGAAATGTTATACATGGGACATATGGGTATGCTTTTTGCATGTAATATTATTCCCTTTGAGAACTAGTGTTCAGGATTTTGTTTCTTCTTAGTGCTGAGTCTAATCTAGGCACAAGCAGAGCTGTTGAACAAGTTTTGTAATTTCCTCTATTGAATTACCACCAATCATTCACACTAGTTAACTGTACAGGTATATTTTGGAGTCAGATCTCTTGAAGAGGTTTTTCATTTATATGCAAAATCCGAGTTTTGAGATAGCATCAGATGCTACAAACACCTTCAAGGTTCCGTTTTTCTTATTGGCATATTATCCTTTGCACAGTGAGCTGTCACTATTTTTTGTCTTCAAACCACAATTATGTTTTCACTCATGTTCTTGTTTTGTAAATGATGATCAATAGCCACCCTTTGTACAGGAGCTTTTGACTCGGCATAAATCTACCGTGGCTCAATTTCTTTCCAACAATTATGACTGGGAAAGTGCTATGAATATCATATTTCTTCCAACCATTAATGACTGGTGAGTGCTAGGAATATAATATTCAGCTGATAGGTGAAAAATATGAATGCTTTATGTTTGAAAATCTTAACAGATGATTGAAAAATCTAGCACATTATGTAAATTTTGTTTGACGGAGTTAATTTGACAATGTTGTTTTGATGGGAGAACTGATCATACATGCTTGAAGAAACAATTTTATATATTCAGACTTCCCTCATAGGTTTCTTCTTCTGTTTCTTGAATCCAGTTTTTCCATGAATACAATCTTCAGTTGCTAGAATCTACCTGTTATATCACCAGACGACATGGTGTCACGGTACAAACACAATGCCATTTAATTATGACTTAACTATCTCGTTTGAAAATATTATTTCCATGACAGATTACATAAAATGTCCAGATTTTGGGGGAGATGTTATTGGATCGTTCAAACTCTGCTGTGATGGTTCAGTATGTAAGCTCTTTGGATAACATGCGAATTATGATGAATCTTCTGAGGGTATGCTCCTTGTAATTTCAAAACTCTACATGCATTTTCATGTATTTACTTACATACACATCCCAATTTTGTCAGGAACCCAAGTCAATCAGGATAGAAGCCTTTCATGTATTCAAGGTACTGTATAGAATCTCTTAACATATAAACCGATCCATTATTATTGATTGATTGATACATCACGAATCAATCTCAACTTTTTCCCCTTTCTGTTGGGCAAACTGTAGCTATTTGTTGCAAACCAGAATAAGCCTCCGGAGATTGTCAGTGTACTATTTGCAAATAAGGCCAAGCTAATCCGATTCTTATCCGACTTCAACACTGAAAAGGGTAAACAAATTACATTCATATCACTCCATTCATGTACATATCTGGTTTATGCTACATATGACTTGCTGCAGAGGACCCAAACTTCCAAGAGGACAAAGCTCAAGTCATGGTGGAGATAGCTAATCTTCAACCTAGAGACCTTCCAACCACAGAAAACCTAGATGACTGTGAGATAGAATATTGATTGTCTTAAGTTCTGCCAAACCTCAGGTGCCCCATCTCGTCTTTTTTTTCTTTTTCTTTCGTGTTTACGTTGTTATAGGCGTATATGAACAAGTGTACAAGCATGCTGATTCGAGTGGAACTTAGATAAAATCCATAGCCAACTTCATTGATCAATGTTGGGATAAAATTGTTGCTGCTGTTGCAATATGCTTATGAGCATAAAATTTGTGAAGCTTCTATACTTCTTTTCTGAAGAGTCCGAATACTATTCTAACTCTTGAACACTCGATCGAGTAAGCTTCATTTTTCAATGTTCACTTCTATCTTATTGTAACTCGTATATGTATAATGTATCAGACGCTTTTTGAAAGACTATATGATACATTGTAATACATCAATTATTTTTCTCTGATTATGATTATAGTATTATTAAACGATTGAGTGGAATAGACTTTGGGTTTGGTTAATTTTCCACTAACTGTGGAATAAAATGAACATAATGAGATGGTGGTAAGAAACTGAAAGGAAAAGGTAGTAAATTAGTAATTTATTGGGCAGTAGTGATATGATCCAACAAAGATTTGCTTACATGAAAATATTTAAATACGAGGACGGCTTGACTAGAATCATTGTTTAGTAATCTGATAAGGGTTAGTTAATTAATTTGTTGACATTCCTCACCTAACCTTGTTGTAATTGTTTTCACTATTGTTATAATGGCTCGTACACGTATTTTTAACAAGTTTATAATTGAATATAAGCTTTAAACAATTCTGAATAGATATATAAGGATAAGTTTTTAGTATGACTTTTAACATAATCATGAAAAATAAAGTTATAAATCAACTAACATATTTTAAGGGAATTATTTTTTTGGGGTGATAACCAAAAACTGCCTACAAGAATTGGGCACGTATAATTTGTTGTTCATTGTTTCAAAACGTACCATGAACTGTCCAATAAATAGTACACATTTGAAAACTTTTACATAAGTTGATAGAATATTCCATTAAAACTGATGAAATATTCTGTTTTTAAACATATGACAAGCACACAAAGCTTTGTTTTTTCAAAATACCTCAACTACCCCTAATACATAAACTAACCCAAACCCTGAACTCAAACCCTAAATTACCTCAAACCCTAAACCCAACCTTAAATGCAGAACAACCCTAACCCCAACCCTTAGCATAGGCAGAAATCAAAGCCATTCATTGTAGAAGACGTTAGAAAATGATAGTACTTTTAGGAGATCGGGGTCAAAAGCCCAACTCTTCTAGAGATCGGCGTCAGAAACTCAGCTGGTTGTTTGATTTTGAGCTCTTCACTTGCAACCAAGTAGTAGGGAAATTGAGCCCATGGTCAAGCCGGAAAATCAAGTCTAGATCTAGTCTCACTGTCGAGCTCTTGTCGATGACTCGCGAGAAAGGTGAACCACGTCAAGTCGATGGAGAAGAGTAGATCAATGGCGGAGACCCTCCTCCTCAGTCATGCCGTCGTTGATGAAATACATCGAAACAGAGTAGATGCGATTCGTTCACAAATATGATTTTTTTTGCTCGATGTGAATGGGTTTGGAGGTGGTAGTGCACCATGCTCCACCGCGGTGCTCGGAGATTCGGAGACGAAGCCGTCCGTCTGTCGAAGTGGCTGGAATCTGGGTGGGCGCAAGGAAGAAGATGAAGACGCCCTTTTGTTTTTCCAATAAATATTTTATAAATATAATATATCAGACTTTAAAATTTTATACATCAGATATTATTAATCTTTCTATAAAAATTAATACATATTTTTTTAGAAAAATAATTCAGATTATTTTGAAAATTAAAATATAATTTCATCTTATAATCTTAATTTCTCAATAACAAGTGATATTTTATTTTTAAAAAACGATATAATTTAATTTTACAAAACTACACTTTATTTTCATTTCTGTTTTTTTTTAATAATTATTCAATAATACAAGGGTATTTAGTGAAAATTTAAAAGTGGAGGGAGGGTGTTATGGTCTTCTCAAGCTATAAGGGTGATTCGGTAATTTTGCCAACAAAATGAACCAAGTTTATCAAATAACGGTGTATCATTTATTGGACAGTTCGTGACACGTTCTAAAACAATGGATGATAAATCGTCTGTATCCAATTCTTGTGGACAGTTTTTAGTAATTACCCCCTTTTTTTTTTCCTCCTACAATTGATTGGTTCATATGAACATATCCTCAGACCACAAGTAACCATGAAAGTCAAATAGTTTTTCCAGTGCAAGGCACTTTGGGTTAACCAATGAAACAAGTCAATCATATTATTTCACCTGAATTGCTTTGGGAAAAGATAAAGAACGTATCTAATAAGTCAAATCAGGAGCTAGTGCATCATCATGGGTACGAGGAAAGGTGAGCATAAAAGCTACTCACTGATTTACAAGAACACAACACAATCTTGAACATGGGATCATGTCCGAAGTACCATTTCATGTGCTTCCTCTTCCTCCTTCAATGGATCCAACCTACAAACACTTCACAATCACATCCATTTTGCCATGAGAGTGAGAGCTCGGCCTTGTTACACTTGAAGAGCAGCTTTGTCATAAACAACTCAGCTTCTAGCCATCACTCTGCCTATCCCAAGCTTGACTCGTGGATCCAAAAAGGCGAGGCCGAGGGATCGGATTGCTGTTTTTGGGAGGGCGTTGAGTGTGATGAGTCTACAGGCCATGTCATTGGCGTTGAACTCAGTAGCTGCTCTTTGTTTGGTCCCATGAACTCTACCAGCAAGATCTTCGACCTTGTACATCTCCGACACCTTAACCTTGCCGACAATGACTTCAACTTGTCCTCGATACCTCCCATGTTAGGACATCTCTCTGGCCTGACCCATCTCAACCTCTCTTACTCTGTGTTCTCAGGCCTGATCCCACCAAATCTTTCTCAACTCTCCAAGTTGACTTCTCTTGATTTGTCCTACAATGACAAGTTGGTACTCCAAAAGTCAACTCTTGGAGACTTGGTACAAAACTCAAGCAACAACTTAAAAGTGCTTCATCTCAATATGGTAAACATGTCATATGTGGATCCTCGTACCTTTGCAAATTTGCCTTCTCTGAGGTCTCTCCGCCTCGACGATTGTGGGCTGGTCGGGGCCTTCCCACCGGGAGTTTTCAAGCTTCCAAATCTTCGGCACCTCAGCGTGATGTCCAATCCGGACCTCACAGGCAATCTTGATGAGTTCCAACGGAGCAGTGCACTTGAGACATTGCGCCTCGCTGAAACAAGCTTCTCCGGCGAGTTGCCATCTTCGATAGGGAACCTTGCTTCCATGGTTGAGTTTGATGTTTGGTCATGCAGATTCAGCGGTTCAATCCCCTCCTCGCTCCTGAACCTCACTCGGATCATCAATCTAGGCCTCGGAGACAACTCTTTCATGGGTCCATTCCCTTCCTTCTTGTCAAACCTCACTAATCTTCGCAAGTTGTCCCTTGGTCTCAACATGTTTCATGTTACCTCAGACCTGTCTTGGGCTACCAAGTTGACTAAACTCAGTGTCCTGCACCTTACGGACAGTAATGTTCATGGTCAGATCCCAAAAGGTTTCAGAAACCTCACCCAACTCACTGCTCTGTACATGAGCGACAATCAGCTAACAGGAGTGATCCCATTGGAGCTTTTAAACCTTACCCAATTGACTTTCCTGAGTCTTAACTCCAACCATTTAGGCGGCACAATCCCATCAGAGATCAGGACACTCTCTGGGTTGACTAATCTTGATCTCTCATTCAACAACCTGCATGGTCCGATCCCAGGTGAGGTTTTTGAGCTCCAAGCCTCGTTGACCTCGACCTTTCCTTCAACAACCTGAGTGGCAAAGTGGAGCTACAAATGTTCCTTGACCTCGAGAACTTGTCTGTACTCCATCTCTCAGGAAACAGATTGTCAGTGATAGACAGAGTTGGGGATCAACAAAAAGACAACCCAAAACTGAAGCAGCTAGGACTGTCTTCCTGCAACTTGACTAGGTTTCCTAATTTTGTCTCGAACCAGCATCGACTCGAGTGGTGGGAGCTAGCCAACAACAACATCAATGGGTCCATACCCACATGGATTTGGAACACGAGTGCTCAAACTCTGCTCATACTGAACCTCTCCTCCAACGTCCTCACCGGTTTCGACATGCTCCCGATTGCCCCTCCATGGAAGCGCCTAGTGATCTTGGACCTTTCCCATAACAGCCTCACTGGTTCCATCCCGAACCCGCCTGCATCGACCCTCTTCTACTCCATCTCCAACAACTCATTCACAGGCTCAATCTCACCACTCTCTGCAACATGGGTTCCCTCCAAGCCCTTGATCTGTCCCTAAACAAGCTCACTGGCCCCATACCGCACTGCTTGAGCAACTTCAGCCCTGAGCTATCCATACTGAACCTCCGAGGCAACGATCTTGAAGGTGCAGTGCCCGAAACATGGACAGAAGGGAACAGGTTGAAGATGATTAACCTCAGCGAGAACAAGCTGAAAGGACAGCTTCCAAGATCATTGGGCAGATGCAAAATGCTGGAGAGTATAGACATCAGCGACAACCACATCAACGACACTTTCCCATACTGGTTGGGAAGCCTTCCTGAGCTCAAGATTCTGCTCCTGAGGTCTAATTCGTTTCACGGCCCCATAAGCAACTTCACGTTCTGCAAATTGCGAATCATTGACCTCTCTTACAACCACTTCACAGGGAAGCTTCCGTATCTCTTCTTTCAGAATTGGAACCCTCTCAAGAACGTCACCGAAACCTGCCTGACGTACCTGCAGATCTATCTTCATTACAAGCTACCGGGCAGCCACGTGGCCGAATTCATTTGGGATGTGAGCTACGTCTTCTCACTGACGATGGTGAACAAGGGTTTGATGATGGAGTACAAGAGAATCCAACAACTTTTCACAGCAGTCGATTTCTCCAGCAACCATTTCCATGGAGAGATTCCTGAATCCATAGGACACATGAAGGAGCTGTACCTGCTCAACTTGTCTAACAACTTTCTCTCCGGTCCTATTCCTGAAATCTTCCAGAACCTGACTGGACTCGAATCATTGGACCTGTCAAAAAACATGCTCTCGGGGAAGATTCCTCAGCAACTGGCACAACTCACGTTCCTTGAAATGCTGAATGTGTCAAGTAATAATCTTACAGGGCCTATCCCACCTGGACGGCAGTTCAGTACATTCCAAAGCAACTCCTTCTGTGGCAATTCGGGTTTGTGCGGCAGCCCATTGCCAAACAGATGCGCGAGTCCAGAGGACTCGCCGCCTTTGACAGTGAGTGTCCAAGAAGATCAAGATTCAGAGTGTCGGTTTTGTTTTGGTCGGGAAGTTATTCTGATAGGGTACGCGTGCGGGTGCATAGTTGGGGTCATCATCGGGAACGCAACGTTTAAGAGGAAATCTGACTGGTTTATGAGGATTTTCAGGTGGAGGAAACACAAACTTGGGTAATGGGAAAAAAGAGGAACATGCAAATACCTTGTACATGTTCAATTTTCTTGTCTTGTAACAGGATGAAGCTTGTGTTATTTTGATGGAATAAAAGTTGTATTTGAGCTACCTTACCATAACAGAGGTACTATAGTAAGACACTTGCAGGATGGATCCAATGCTGTTGGGAGATCTAAGCATACTGTTTTTCTTATTGGAAACAAATTAAAACATTTTTTCTTTTGAAATAGGTTACATAAATTTTATATATCAACCAAAAGATATACATAATGATTGATGAACGAACGAGGCAAAAGCCTTCAAAAAACTTAAACTTTACGGGAATAAAATTCATGCAGCTAGCTTCGCACTGAGCATAGCTCGCGTGTCGCATACGACCAGAGTAGACTTAGATGAGAGGACCTAAAACGTAAAATGCGCATCAAAGTCAGAACGAAATCTAACACCTAAGCTAGACTAAGTGTAACAGTAAAGTCAGACAAAGCCTAATACCAAAACTCTGCTACCAAAACCGGACAAAGACCGCTACCTTATTGACTAAATATAAGAAAATTAATTATAATATAGAAAGGGAATACAATAAAACATACTAGTGACAACCACACTCGAGCATGCCTTGGGGGCCGGGAAGCGCAACGACTGAATGATCAGCTTGACAGATCTGGCAATGTCCCGATCAAGGCGAGACAGCATGCCAAGCGCTACAGAATGGACGGGCAACAAACGACGACGGAGGCTACAACGACAAAACCTACATCCGTGAAGCGGGCAGGGGGAGAGAGTTCGGAGGCTTATCCCCACTACAACAACGGCTGCTAAAGTTTGTGAGCTATTTGGTTTTGCATTGAGAAAAAGGGTTACCTTATTCGGTATTAAAACATTATTAAAGATCAAGAGCTTTCCGGAAGGGAACCA
>JAYMSW010001508.1:0-16214 GCA_036897725.1 Erodium texanum | reverse complement strand
CATAGATTCCCAAGCATATGAGCATCTCCAAGTGCTTAGAGATACCGCTGACGAGACACCATCAAGACCCACATCGGAAAAAATTTCGGGTCCGATAGTTTAGTTTTGAGGTCTCACGTCGTCTGGTATAGTTTTGTCATTAAATAACTTTATCAAACATGTGCCAAGCACATGTTTGTTTTTCTGTTAAAATTTTAACAGAAATTGACGCCGTGAAAATTTCTGAAACTTTAGATACTCGCGCTACAAAAATAATACTTTGGTGTAGTTATATAAAAAAAGTCAACAATTTAAGGGAGGTCAAGCGTAATTAAACCTTTATATTATCATAGGAGTCTCTCAAAATTTACGTATTAATAGCTTGGATTCGTTTGAGGCGGAGTCAACAATTTCTTTTCAAGCTAAGCTAAAAATTAACAATTTTTTATTTGATTGGACTCATTTACCGTCGTGCTAATATACTTTCTTTTAAGTTATTTATATTATTATATGAGTCTCTCAAAATTTCTATATTAATAGCTTGGATTTATTTGATCAAGTGGAACAAATATTTTTCAAGTCAAGCTGAATATTAATGAGTTTCGGTGATTCGACTTATTTACCATTATTTGTTTTTTTTTGAAAAGATTGACACATATATTATATATCAGGAAGAAACACACATGATCACTTTCGAAACGACCAAGGTAATAATCTTCATAAATCTAGACGTGGTGGGAACAAAATTCTTGTAGTCCGCTGTTTTAAACCAGACTAGATCTAACAATGAGGACGTAAGGCGTAATAGATGCGCATTTAATCCATTCGAAGCTGGCACCTAAATCCAGACAAAGCCGGCGCCAAAACCAGACGAAGTTGCACGTTATTAACTAAAAACAAAAACCATAACATAAAAACATCAAAATAGACATTGTTCCACCAACACAATTCGAGCAATCCTCGAGGAGCTGGAGCACGGCGTCCGGACTACTCAATGGCTAATCTGGTGGTCCAAAACGAATCTAGATGGCACCGACTAGAGTTTAAGGGCGGACGGCGGCAGGGGAAGTCAGGTTGACTACAGCGAGGCTGACAGATCTGGCACAGGAGAGGACGGCGGGAAGGAGTTAGAGAACCAACTACTCAGTCGGTGGCTGGACGACATCTGTTACAGAGGAAAAGGAAGGAGAGGAGGAGAGGAGAGCACGATGGCTCATCTCCCTCCAACTGTGCTGCTGTGGTCAAAGGCTCTAGGGTTGAGACTTTTTGAGAGAAAGCATGCAAATTTCGACTTATTTACCATTATACTAATATATTTTCTTTACATAATTTATATTACATACGTCTCTCAAAATTTCTATAATCTCCTTATCTTTCTTATAATGTTCTGATACATTTTTTTATCATACGTATTTTCTTGAAATGTAACACATGATATTGGTTGTTGGTCTAGAAATTAGGTCTTGTTTAAATTCTCACCTCTTTAAGGAAAGACTAAAATGTTCACAAAAGTCTTCTCTTTATCTTATTTTCCTCATCGTTGTAGATGTGAATTTCAATACGGTAAAGAATTCAAAGTAGGAAAGTGACGAGTCACTGCAGGTCAAAATAGTTGAACTTGACCCATTAAATAACAAACAAGACTCATTTTTAAATAGTAAAATGAGACGATCCAAAATACGTCAGATTGATAAAATAATGATGTCTAAATTCAAAATATTTGAATCTAATTACAATATTGGTAACAAATTCTTCCAAAGATTCCAAAAGTATTTATAATACTTGCTTAGTTTTAATGAAAGTAAGAAGAGCAATTAATGAACAGTGTTTTTGAATATGCTTAATCTCCTTTCCATCTCTTTTGTCTGTATAAATCTGTGTTCTTATTATGTTGATTTCGCTTTCATATTTATTGTTTCTGTTTAATAGAATCTTAGGTCAAGGCCTTCAATAGACTAAGCTTCCCAATTAGTTTATGAATGTCCTTCAAATTTGTTGTTTGAGACCTGTTATGGATATGCCTTAAATCTCTTTACCTCTTTTTGCTTGTAAGCTGATAGTTACTCTCATATCGGATTTAGGTTTTGTGTTATTATCCTCTTTCGACTCCTTCATGAATTAGTTTTTTTTTTCAGACTAGGGTTTGAGCTATAACTCTCATATTTCCTATGTTCAATTTTTTTTACGTAATCAATATAATATTGTCGATGAGCAACGTAAATTTATCTGTGTACATTTTCTTATCTTGCTTTAAATTTCAACTTATTTGACAAGTCATTTTGAGTAGACTTGGAACAAAGGCTATGCCTATATATGTCTCTCTCAATAAACATATCAAAATCAATATCAAAACCAAATCAATAGCTCAACTCTCAAAAGCAATGGCCAAATATTCTCTACTACTTGTGTTGCTCCTCCTATTCATCTTTCCTCTCAATTCTCTCCTCACTTCTTCATCACCTTCTAAGTCTAGTCCCTTCTTGTGCCATCCTCATCAAAGTCATGTCTTGCTCCAATTCAAATCCACCTTCTCCGTTGACTTTCGTGACACATCCAATTCAATGACAAAGTCATGGAAAGAAGGTACAGACTGCTGCTCCTCTTGGTACGGTGTCACGTGCAATAACGTGACAGGTCACGTGACTAGATTAAGCCTGAACACCATGCAACTTGTAGGTCCTATACCATCTATAATATCCCACCTCCCAAACCTCGTATCCCTCGACCTGTCTTTCAACTCCGGTCTCAGGATCGAATCGGATAATGTTTTGGAGACGATCGCTCAGAACCTAACTCACCTGAGAGAGCTCCGTCTTGACGCGGTGAACATGTCTTCTTTAGTACGTGCTTCCTCTAGTCTGACGAATCTCTCTTCTTCTCTAGCGAATCTCTCTCTATCCGCTTGTCAGTTGCAAGGCCCGTTCCCAGCTAGTCTTCTTCTTCGTCAAAACCTTCGTGAACTCGATTTATCGTATAATAACTTCAGCCCCGTCACTTCTCTTCCAGCTCTCAACTCCACCAATCTTGCTTTCTTGTATCTTAGTGGTAATGACCTGTCATCAGCACCGATTAGCCTTCTTGATTTTGTTGCAAATCTTGAGTCTCTTGAGTGTTCTTGAGCTGAGCAGCTGCAATCTTGGTGAATATGTTCTTTCCAACTTTGGTAATCTCTCTAAACTCACTGCACTCGATCTGTTTGCTAACAATTTTGTTGGTTCTATTCCGAGTTCTTTCTGCAGCATGAGTGGTTTGAATTTTATGTATCTGGGAAGTAATGGATTGAATGGTACGTTACCTTCTTGCTTGTTCGCTATGCCGTTTTTGGACACTCTTGATCTCAGTGACAACAAGCTACATGGTCAAATCCCAACCTCACTCATACATTCTGTGAACCTCCTTCATCTCGACCTTTCCAATAATAGAAACCTTTCTTCTTCCACCTCCTCCAACAATCTTACTTATTTTTTGCCTGATTTTATTTATTTGGATGTGTCTTCTTGCAACTTAAACCAATTCCCAACCTTTTTGAAAGCGCTCAAGAACTTAATATATCTCAATCTTTCCAACAACAAAATCCAAGGTTCGATTCCTGAATGGATGTTTGAGGTTGGGAACTTGCTTCACTGGAAAAACATTAAGTTCTTTGATTTTCACTCCAACATGCTCCAAGGACCCCTTCCCATTCCACCCACAACGACCGTCTTCTTCTCCGTGTCTGATAATGTATTTTCTGGAGAGGTTTCTTCTTTGACTTGCAATGCATCGTCTCTTGAAGTTTTTGACTTGTCACACAATCAGTTTGTTGGTTTGATTCCGCCATGCCTTGGGAACTTGAGTAGCCTTTCTGTGTTGAATCTGGGGATGAACAATTTGCATGGAGCCATTCCAAACACATTTGCAAAGGACAACAACTTGAACTATCTTATTTTGAATGAGAACCAATTGAGAGGAATGTTGCCAAACTCATTGACGAATTGTCAACACTTGACAGTGTTAGATGTTGGCAACAACCTGATTGAAGATGTGTTTCCTCATTGGTTGGAGATTCTCTCATCATTACAAGTTCTTGTTTTAAGATCCAATAAGTTTTTTGGTTCGGTAGATGGTTTCAAGTCTCGTTCTTCCTTCCTCAACTTGAGAATCCTCGACGTTTCCAATAATCATCTGACCGGTCGATTGCCAGCAAGATTGATCGGTAATCTGAAAGCGATGATGAATGTGCAAGAAGGGGTTGGGCATGGTGAACTGTACATGGAGGCCTCTGACGTTACCTATTCCACTCGTTTCAACCGTTACTCAATGATAATCACGGCCAAAGGGTTTCAGAGGGAGTACGAGAAGATCCTGACCACATTGACAACTATTGATTTTTCTGAAAATAGATTTGAAGGTCACATTCCAGAAGTTATTGGGAAGCTCGGTTCACTGATCGGTCTTAATCTGTCTCACAATCTCTTGATAGGGCATATTCCTTCATCTATGGGAAATTTGGTTGATCTCGAATGGTTAGACCTCTCGTCCAACAAGCTTGTTGGGAAGATTCCTAACCAATTGTCAGATTTGTCGTTTCTTGAAGTCCTAAACCTTTCACACAACCAGCTTGACGGGCCCATACCTCAAGGCAAGTAGTTCAACACTTTTGGAAATGATTCTTACAAAGGAAACTCGGGGCTATGTGGATTTCCATTGTCAAAAGCATGCGGGATAAATGAAGAAGCGTCGTTTCAGAAGAATATCGAATCCATGGACTCTGTGAGTGAGTTCAGTTGGAAAAGTGCATATGTAGGATACGGATGTGGGATAGGGTTTGGTCTGTTCATGGGATATCTCGTGTTCTCACGTGGATCACCGAAATGGTTTGTGAGAATGATTGAAGGAAGGCAACATTGGAGGGTTGTGAAAGGGTTGAAGAAAGGTGGCCATAAGAAAAGAGACGGAAGAAGAAAATAGTTCTATGTATAGGTTTTGTTTTGTATTATGTTATGTGTGGAATAATGTATAATGTATCATCCAAGTCTGTTTCTGGATCTTTATAAATAAGTAAAAATTGCGTATCGCAACTTTTTGAATAGTACTTGATGTTAAAATCCTCGTCTACCGTTTAATTTGATTACTGATAGTGATCATATTCAAAGGTTTTGAGAAGAAATGCGTGGAGTTCTAACCGTACTTCTAACAATTGATCTCTCAAGAAATAAATCTGAAGGTATGTTATGTTTGATGGTATATAAGAAGACCCTGAAGAGATATGCCCTGCCAAGAGGCTGTGATTACCATTGAATAATAGATGAAACCAACGCTATAAGCAAACACCTCCATATAAATGCCACCTTGTCTAAATGGTTCATCCCCAAACTCAACACAAGAAGCTTACTCAAGTTTCCAGTGCATGGTGGAATCAAACCAGCAAACTTATTGTGTAACAAGTCGAAAACTCCAAGAGAAGATCGTTGTAGATCGAAGAAGAAATCTCTCCAGAAAAAGCTATTGTTAGAGACCGAGAAATAAGTGGTGGTGTTTGGTGGAATTGGAAGGAGTCCTTGGATCATATTGGAGTGCAAATCAAGGAAATTGTCAAGTTGTTTCAAGATTCCATTTCTGATCGGCATGCTCGATGTGCCTCGGGTACTCGCCGGAACAATTCCGGAATTATGAATGCTTCAGAGTTTGTTTGAAGCCTCCTGTTTAGCTTCTTGTTTTAGGCCCTTTTCTCTCTATTTTGTTCTCTTCCTGTGTCCCCTTAATTTTTAGGGTTGCGAGCCTCCCTGATTTTCCTTTCTTGGAATTCCAAGCCTTTTGTAAACATCTATTTTTACTGATAAAAAATAAGGAAGTCAATGTTTTTCCAATGACGCAGGCCTGTATTTGTGAGGGAGTTTTTGGAAAAAAAAAAAAAAAACAATGGTTCCAACATCAAACATCCATCGAGGAAGTGGTCCTTGAATTTTGTTATTAGAAAGGTTTAGAAATGTGAATTTAACGAGTGCTTCTACAAAGGTTGGGGATTGGGTTAAGTTGCAAGAAGACAAATCCAAACAATGAAAACGAGGCACAAAATATAAAACTGACATTGGCAGAGGCAGAGGTGGAAGAAGACAGGTTGATACTATTGGAAAGGATATGAATAGTGGGGTTCACAGATTTGGAGATGGAGTTTGAGATTTGGTCATGGAACTTGTTATCACTTAGTGCAAATAGTGTATAAAGATGATTAAATCTGGTTAGCTTAGAGATAAAAATATTTGAATTTTGGTCATTATAATTAAGGTTCGAGTCTCAACGACGGTATCATTTACCCATTTTTTTTCATGGACTTCTCTCTCTCACTCTTGTTGGATCTCTTTTTCTCACAAAAAAAAAAGTGGCGTCAAGTGACATTAAGCGCTCCTTTCTACATAAAGGTAGCTCATAATAACAATCATTTGATACATCAATCTTGATAATGATCAAGAAAATCAAGTGGTAACGTTTATTTACTTCGACATAAGTAAGGTTGAGTTCTTACCAACACTTGATACACAAAAATTATTGTATAAAAAAAATTATGCACAAGAATGGTATGTCAAAGAGGCAAGAAGCGATGGACCATTCAATTCATTACCTCCCAAATTCAAAGAAATCAAATGAGTCATTGCAAAACGAACTTGGAAATCAAGAAAGCCAATTAACACTGATGATAAGTCAATGCACAGGAGATGCAAATTTCAAGGTCCAATGATATTGACGAGCTTAAACTCAATAAGATAAGGTTTCATGTCTCAATGTAACGTACCCTTAAATTCGGTCAATGTAACAGTCCCACGATTGTCTCCTCTCTCCTTCCTTTCTATTTATTCTCGTCTGTTACTATCGAAATATACACGTAAAAGAAAAGCTTTTAGAGCTAAAAATCTCTCAAATTTTCTTCTTCGTTTCTGGTTGTATTCTTTAGTAATTAAGTGCGAGTTTGAATTTGTCGTCCTTGTATCCTGCGAGACAGTTGTTCATATAGGGCAACAAAAACAATTTGAGGAAACTAGTTTGTAGGTCTCGGTGAAACCTTCCTTTGTGTGTTTGCAATTCATCCGACTACATCCTTCCTAGTTCATCCAAATTCGTCTAAATCTCATATGACAAGTTATTCTATCGTTTATATTTGTACTTGTGAATTCTAGGAATTGTAATTACTTGTTTTATTCATTTTTAATCTTAAAACGACTACAATCGACAAAGAACAAGTGCAAGATAACAAGGGTAATCCCATTACCCTACAAGTATGGATGGGTTGCTACGCTCCATTATCAGGATCATCTGAAAGTAGGGATAGCAATAGGACGGGATATGCTAACCCCGTGCCCATACCCCGATTTTTCCCTGTTCCGTCCCCGTGCTCCGCGGGGTGCCCGTCAGTACTAAGATGAAAATGGTCTAATTAAGAATAGTACTAGTCTCTACCCGTTCTGAACTCAAAGGAGAGGAACATGATCCGGACATGTAGTTATGTGAACGAAAACAAACATACCAACAAGAGATGAATGATGAGAAATAATAAAAGATTATTTTGTTCCATTCAACTTCAATTTTTGGGACAAGAAAGCATATAACACAACAGTGGACTGCCATTTTTTTCCTCTAAATTTTCTTAAAACATTCTAATCAAATTCAAAGAATCAAATAACACAATACCCCCACAAATCAGATTCAAAGAAATGGACAGAAGGTGGACCATTGAGTTGGAGGACAAAGCGTCGAGTCAGAAACGAACTAGATGGAGTTCACTGAGCACTGTCGGAAACGAAGTCCCAGCCGGATTTGACGCGGCTGCGAACTCAACGGTCGGAAACGATGTCAGATCTGTTCGGCAGCTGGAAGTCAAACTGGACGGAGGTCGGAAATCAGATTTACAGAGCTCGAACTGGACGAAGGTCAGAGGTCGGAGATCGAAATGGAAGGAGGATGGAGTACGGAGGTCGGAAGATGGAGCTCGCAACTGTCGGGCGGTGTGTACGCATGCCGTGAGGACTGAGGAGTGAGGAGAGGGTTGGTCGGACTCCGTCGAAGGAAAATCTGTCAGACCGACTGCAGGACGTGAGCCGTGAGCGGCAAGGGTCCGTTTGCTGCATCTAGGGTTTGTCTGTGACTCTGTCTCCGCGTGACATCTATGTGCGTAAGTGAGTACGTGAAATAATAACTCGTAGGGAAGATGACATGGACACTCAATTGCATCCCATTCTATTTTTCGTATTTCCTAATTAATTAGGATTTTTAGGCTATTTTTTGTAGACATTGTAGATAAGAATCGAGAAGTCTTTTTTTTATTATTTTGCGACAGTTACTTAAATTTATGGCTTTTATTGTTTTCACGTCTTACATATTCCATATTCTCATAATTTCTTTCTCTTTTGTCAAAATCCGATATCTAATTTGTTCATTTCTTGAAGGCAAAGGGTTGCTTGAGATCTACTAATCTCATGGACCCTTTTTCCATCTGCTTGCTTCTATTAAAGAGAAAGTAACGACCATCTTGAATGCACAACACAATTTCCATGGACGTCGTAAGTCCTAGATGCATTGACAATTCGTGGACTACTCTCCAACTTTGAGGTTAGTTCTTTAATTGTGCTTATGGATTGTAAAAAATAAAATAAAAGGCTTTTTAGAGCTTCTGAGTGTAATTTACATATGGGTATTTATCTCTTCTCGTGGTTTCGGTGATCATCAACTTCATTGCTGCTACCTGTCGGATCCACCACCAAAAACGGATCTTTGGACCTAATGTAATCTTTCTATCCTTATTGCACCCTTTTTCGTTTGAGAGAACTTTATGTTTTTATTCCTTTGTCGAAATTTGAATGGAAGCAATGCTTCATGTGCACTGTGCAGTGGATATGGAGAAAACATAATCTTTTCCTTTTTCCAGTTTTGGAATGGTGGTGGGTTATTGAAATAGAGTCGAGAAGCTCTTGATAGCCTGATAATTGTACCATGAATACATAATTTTAGTCAATTAATCAACATTACAATATTTTTAGTTGAATTAAAACCATATGCA
The DNA here is from genome assembly GCA_036897725.1 of Erodium texanum. Taxonomy (NCBI): domain Eukaryota; kingdom Viridiplantae; phylum Streptophyta; class Magnoliopsida; order Geraniales; family Geraniaceae; genus Erodium; species Erodium texanum. The sequence continues at coordinate 7,204 of JAYMSW010001508.1, read as the reverse complement.
GTAGCACATGTTGTCTTGGGAAGTGGCAATTGTAAGTGTTTGCTCTTAGGAGCAGAAATACCTGAGAACTTTGTGGGATTGGAAAAGCAAGATCATGTAGTAGCTTTTTTATTCATAAAAATAGGCTTTTTTTCTATAAAAAGTTCTGAGTTTTATTATAGGGGATTTTGCCATTATTGGTAGATGTGATGCATGGTCTCATATGATTTTTCAAGTTGGAGCAGATGTTATTTTCAACATGCTTGAAAGTAACTCAATTTTGAATTTACAAGAAAGTTTAAGTGGTATGAAGTTTCTCCTGATTTTGTATGTTGTTAAATGGTATAAACATTCTGACTTTATTTTTCTTATAATAGGACATTTAAGGCTTCGTGACCTAAGCATACTCCTTCCAAATCATGGCCATGCTAAGCTTTGTCATTCCCCAAAACAAAAGTGTGGTCATATTAATATGATTTACATATAGTTCCTCACCCTTTTAACCTCTATAATTATCTTATGATGTTCATTAATGAATATAATTTCTTTAGGTTTTGTTGATTATCATTTTTTTATATGTTTTGTTGATAATCCATAGCTAGCTCATGAGGGTCAAGGATGATAGAAATTTTGTTTTTTTAATAAGTATATGCTTTTAATATATTAAATTCATTTTTGCTAATTTATTTTCCTCTTGTTCTTCTCATCTTCCACCGATTGATCTTCTCCACACCACTCCATCTTCCACAGTTACACCCTTTGTCTAATCAGGAGTTTTGTTAATTTATTTTCCTCTTGCCCTCCTCATATACCATCGATTAATCTTCACCTTCCCATTTTCCATAGAAACACCCTTGGTTTGGATGGCTTGATCCTATGAAAGCTCGAATCGATGAACAACGACTCAGAGATTATGAGGAGCTTTTTGGTGAGGACCCTTCATATTCAGTCATTACCAAGGCGAATAGAAACCATAAGAGCGAGAGTATGGTCCTTCTTGGACCTCGGGAAAATCGGAGCCATGATCTCAATCCAATCCACCATGGCCGATGACGACTCTTGTAAGATGGATTCTGTCCAGAAAGAACCATACAAGATTCCATTGGAGGGTGGTTTTAAATGAGTTTTTTTTTTCTTCCTTTGTATTTCATATAGAATTTGAAGGCATCATCTTCATTTCAACATTGAATGTAGCGTTCAGAATACGAAAGAAATCGCTTAAAATGTGCATTCTTAAATACATCTGAATAGTTATATATAAAGCAAAAATGAGTCGGGGAATGTCCTTTCAATGCATGTCCGGATTCAGGATCATTTTGAGACAATGGATAGGACGAATCAGAATGCAAGATCAGCATTAGTAGCTTCAACTAACAAGTCTCACAATCAGTGGAAGCCATGTTTGATTGATCCTAAAACCCCAGTTCTTCATACTTTATTAAGGGCTAATCCTTTAAAGGTGAAGAGCCCTATGGAGTTTGAGCTGGAGGAACTTCAAAAGGTTCACAAGTTCAGAGCCATGTCATTCTTTTTGTATGGTATATTTTTGCTTCGAAAGCAATTTCTTTGTTTTCTAAACGAACTTAATCTTTGTCGTCTACAGATATTGGAGAGCAAAGGAGGCATGGGAGCTTTCTGTAACAAAAGGAAGAAATTAACCAAACCTCAAGAGTTTCCTTTTGCTACAAATGAGTGGATTCCTCCTCCTGTTGCCACTGTTCTTTATTTATTTGACAACATAAAGAATCAAAATGAAAGCAGTTGAACTTCCCCAATCACACACAAAAGCTGTTGTTTGCTGATCTTTTTATCGCTTTTTCCGGGGTTTCTATGAATTTAGAATCTTGCCATGTAAATAAGAAGCCAAATAGAACTAGACAGAAGATACATATCATTCAACCAAATAATACACATGTTCCATCATGGGCCATCATTACTCAAGTCTAATAGATCATTACTGAATACATATAAAATTTAATGTATTAAAAGCATATACTCATTAAAAACAAAATCTCTATCATCCTTGACATTCATGAGCTACCTATGGATTATCAACAAAACCTTTTAAAGAATGATAATCAACAGAACCTAAAGAAATTATGTTCATTAATGAATATCATAAGATAATTATAGACATTTGAAAGGATGAGTAACTATAATCATGATATTTGTTTGAAAGTTGGGTCCCCCGTCATGCTTCTCAGAAATTTAAATCAAACTGAGGGATTATGTAATGGAACAAGGTTGATTATCACTGTATTGGGGGCATGGTCTGTTCGTGGGGATATCATATCTGGTAGTCATGCAGGGAAGAACGTTACAATTCCTAGAGTAATAATGTCACCAACGATTCCAAGTGGCCTTTCAAGCTTAATCGAAGACTACTCCCGTTGGCACCATGTTTCGCCATGACAAGCAACAAATCGTAGGGACAGTCGCTTAAAGCCGTTGGTCTATGTCTCCTGAAACATGTATATCTATTCACTCCTTATACCTTTGATTTCCATACATTCCACCTAGTGTTGTTCAACTGATCCATTACGCCCACCTGACTTCTTCCCAAATCTAGATCTTTACTCACGACCAATTGTATTTCGCTGTTTCGCGTGTTACCTCCCGTGCTGGCTTGACTATAGCCAATGTTGATGAAGACGCTAAGGACAAGGACCTGATTAAAAATGTTGTTTACCACGAAGTGTTCCGTAATATTACTCCGATTGGCACACACTCCACGGTTTGTACTCACTCATTCCACACTATTTCTATTGTGAATTTCCTCCCGATGGGGTTCAATAACCTAAATAGTTCATTTCCTTATTCTCCCGACATCATGGTGCATACAGCATGTCGTATGATGCAAGGTCAACGCGTGACTTATGGGTACTTTGTCGCACCCCCACCCAGTCCACAGGTAATCTCACCCCTTCTATTTTTTTGCATTACTACATTTCGAATTTTTCTTTCAGGTTTGTTGACATGGAGTTGATTCCATTTTCTTTTTATGATATCCTCAGTCACTTGAGGTGTGGATGCCGTTTTCAACAAATGGGCTAGAAAAAATTGTGTTGCATGCAAACCTTACTATTTGTACACAATGTGTTTGTCGTTGGATCGTATATTTCGAATATCATGCTTCCACCTATACATGTCCCCGTTTGTAGCTGTATAAATATCTGGTTTATGAAGTGAAACTCCTATTTAAGAGAAATAGTGTCTGGTTTATCAAGAAGAAAAAAATATTCCGCGTAAAAGTCTATATTATACACTTAACCATATCATTTGTAGCACAGCGCAATGCGCGGTGCTTCGCACTAGTTACATATAGATTTAAACGCAAAAAAATAAATTGCATTGATACTAATTGAAGGAACGAAATGTATTTTATGTATGTAGCGAAATAAATCATTTGATCCAAAAACAGTTTGATATGAAGAAGATATCTATAATTTCCATTTAGTATGGCAGACAAATTAACTCGTTTTTTCAGCCATGAAAAAACCTCCTGATATTCCTTCTAGTTTACGCCTTTCTCCGGAAGTCTGCCCTTTCCCCTCTCCGGCCATCCTCCCTCTCCCTCCTCATACGGATAAAGATGTCTCTCTTTTTTTCAGTAATTTTACCATCCTTCGCCTTCTCAATTTGATTTGATTCTTTTGTCTCAACCCGTGGATCTGTTGCTGGCTTGTTTCTTGTTAAGATATCCTTGTTTTTCGGGTACCATTTTGGTTTCGCTCTTTTCCGTCATAGAGAGGAAGCGGCCAGAGTCATCTCCTCCCTTCATGGTTCTTTGCTCTTGGGTAATAAATAGTGGTTGAGTTTCCAGTCATAAAGCTCCCTCTCAAGCGATTCAATAAGTCCTCAGTAGCTTGTGCCTCTGCCTCTTATTCGAAAGGTTTTCTGGCTCTAGTTTTGGCTCAGTGAACCATGTCATTCAGGGACGTGGTGCTTGGTTTTCCTTCCTCATCTCCGTCCAGCAGTGAAGGGTTGTTTTCAAACGGTGGAGGAGTTATGTCTTCGGTGCATTCCGAGGGATTGGTAGCGGATTCCCCTTTTGCTCCTTGTTGCCTTAACGAATTCGTTGGTGGTACGGCATGTCATGGGTTTGCAAAAGGGGCTTCAGTACCACCGGTGTCTCCTAGCGAGAGTTGCAGATCACCGGCGTTGGGTTCAGGTTTGTCTTCGCTGGAGAGTGGAGCTCAATCTCTCGTCTCGGCTATTCCGGCTGATGTGAAGGTTCCTGACTTCTTCCTCTTGTCTTGGATGGTCCCTCTAGGGCAGTGGAGTATTGCAGGTAGACCAGTGCCTCTGTCTTCGCTCGATGATGGTAGGTCCGGAGGCCCGATCTCTCCCCGCCTGGAGTTTGGGATTTGTCTTCGTCTGGATTCTCAAGGTTTGGGTCATGGCATGTCGGGGGCGGTTCACCTGGTCGGGTAGGGAAAAGGTCGCATCGCGGTGGCGTTGAGACATCTGCGGTGACCATGTATGGAGGGCTTGAGCTTGAATATGGTAGTTTGGACAAGAAGTGTGATGGGCATGTTGCTTCTTTTGTGTCTAAGAAGCAGTGATTCTTGGAGTTGGTAGCTGATATGAAATCCTCGTCAAATGTCGTTTCTCCATGGGAAAAGAAGCGGGGTAAATCATGTGTCTGAGATGTAGGGTGCTCTTGTTTTAAGTTCAGTAGTTTGTTAACCATTAACGTTTGTGCATTGGTTTGGTTTTTTTCGGGTTGGCTATAAGCTCTCTAAGATGATGCAATAGGTGTTTATGTTCTTATACATTGTACCCACCTCTTCCCATCTTTCATACTCTGAAAGATTGGATTAATAATATCAAAATTTTGCTGATAAAAAAAAAAAAAGATATCTTATTTGCCTCCGAAAATACGAAGCCTTTAGTATATCCAATCAGATGACAATACGATGTTCTCAACTTTTTTGAGATAACTATGGAGAAGAAGAATGATTCTTCACTTCTGAAGAAAAAGGCGGCTAGAGAGAAAAAAACCGGTTACGTTCAAATTCGTTAACCCTGATTTTTCTCTAATTGGACCTCATACTCAATTGAGCTTAAAACCTGATTGTGTCTAAGGCATTATCAGAATTGTATAGTCGGTAATGGCAATATGGTTCTGATTCTTGGCTTTGGGTATACATTAGTCTTACTTTTCCATCCTAACCTTTGCTTTCGTGGTCCGTTTCATCACAAGTGGTAATGTCTCTATTGAATTTGGCTATTTTGGTTTCTTTATGAAAGACTTTCAAAAATAAATTAACGTTTTGAGATGCAATACCTCTAGTGACTTTTATTCATTTGCTTCTCCACTGATATAGTCGTCTGTCTCTCCATATACTTTCATTGCTTTGTCTCCATAATTTTGATATTTTCGATTGGGTCATTCATAAAATGATTGTTTTTAATAGATAAAATGATTGTTTGTAATACAAGCAACTACTCGTATTTTTCAGTCTTGTGTTTTGGGGAAACAAGTTAAATTTCCTTTTCTTACCTCTTTATCTATTACTTATTCTCCATTTATTATTGTGCACAGTAATTTATGAACTTTTCCTGTATTCGTCTAGTCATCACTATTATTTGTTGCTTTGGGATGATTATACCAATTTCCTGTGGATTTTTCCCGTAAGTCACAAACGCTTAATCTTTTCTTTATTTCATAAGTAAGTTTAACTCCGTTCGACCAATCTATTAAATGTTTTTAGGGTGATAATAAGTAGAAGCACTACTATAGAAATCATCTTGCCAAACGAAACAAATAATTTTGTCGTCTTAGAATGCAACTTGCCCGACGGAAAAACTATATGTCGTCCAACTAACCCTTCTCCGACGCTACTAATATTCGTCGTCCTAGTAACAACTTGGCCGACGAAAATTCGGATCAGACACCCAAGTAAGATGATACTTGCACGATGGACTACTAATACGTCGTCTAGAATGTACTTGGATGAGAGTAAATGTTTTCGTCGTCCCAATTAGACGAAGACTAAAAATACGTTGCCCAAGCGTTGCATATTCGTAGCGCAAGGTGTTTCACCTCATCTTCGTCGAGCAGTTGGCCACTCTGATTGAGTTCTTATTTTCGTCAAATGAATCCTATTTTCAATATCATGAATATAACCAACATTATGTAGCATATAGCCGGGTTTGATTTCAAAATGTGCATTGTCACGTTATACGTCCTTAAGAAATTTACGTTTTTATACTTGTAATGGTCGTTAGCAATCCATCACATATATATGTGGGTACTTTTCAAAACGTTACAATTTAATTTAGTTTCATCTAAAATATGAGTTTAATATGAAATTTTTTAACTAAATACTTATAATTAGTGTTCTTGACTTTCATTCACAATACACCTAGGAGGAACAAATGAAGTCGGGTTTCTTTTTGGTCAACGCTCAAACACTTGGCCCATGGAATAAATAATAATGTCGTCCAAGTAGTACTTGGACGACGGATATTTGAACATCAGACTAATATGGAAATGAAATTTCGGGTCAAACAGTCAACTTTTGGATGACGATTTATATTTTGTCATTGAAATAGCTGATTCGTCGTGCAGATTGGGATTCGAAACGTCTCGTCAAACTATTACAAAATCTTGGCCTACAGATCCATAAGTTCGTCGTCCAAGTGTCTATTTAGGGAAAAAACGTCGACATCTTTCTCATTTCCCTCTCTTCTTTGATTCGGATTGCTCTCCCCCCCCCCTCCTTCTCTCCGATTTCCCTCTCTTCGTCGTTCCGTCCTTTTGCGCCTCCCCTCGCCACGCCAAGGTCTCCTCAAGGTCTGGGTCATCCGCCTTGCCTAGCTCGCTACGACATCTTTCTGTCTCCCTCAGCCAAGCACAGATTGTCGGCGTCCCGAGCCTTATGGCCTTCTCAGTCATTCCGTTCCTAGACCTCCGACGTCACGAGCTCCTCCGCCTCGCCACCACTATGAACCCGCCTTAACCGGACGACAAAGGTATAAATCTGATCAACCCTCGTTGCCTTTTGTATTTATTGATCGTGTACTGGGTAAAGCATGTGTTGTTACATACACCCTAAAAAATCCGATCGACCTAGGCCGGCTTGCATGTGTTGTTACATGTACTGGGTGAAGCATAGATCTTGTTCTGATGCGTGTTTCTGTGGTAGAACAATATATTGAATCGTGTTTTCCAACATTTATAGCGTTATTTGTGTATCTGATTTTTGTCTTGAAGTTG
>JAYMSW010001507.1:0-16215 GCA_036897725.1 Erodium texanum | reverse complement strand
TCGTCCCCGATCCGACATCCTCCCTTCTCACGAGCGAAACGGTGGCCGGCGGTGGCGACGGTCAGTGGTGGCCGGCTACCGGCTGTGTGTTAAGTTTAAGGGTTAAGGTTTAGGGTTAGCGTTTGATGGTATTTGCATAAAAATTTAATGGATTGTGAGAAGCCTTTTAGACATTTTACATGAAATTTTAATACAGTTAGGGTCATTTAACGGAATCTGGGGTTTTTTGTTAATTAATGAAAGATGGAGGCGTGTCTATGTTACGAAAGGTCATTTACGATATGTCTACGTAAATAAAAGTTGAAAGTAAGGGTATAAAATAAGGTTATAGCATCTTTAAACATAGTCCTATACCGTTACTATATAAATAAAAGAAAACTTGTGGGCCAAGTCAAAACGAATAGCTCAGTATTGTGTAACATATACTCTTTTCCTATACCGTTAGCATATAAATATATAAATGTAGGTCCAAGCAAAGATCGGAAAAGTTAATACAAAAATAGAGAAGAACTCAAAAGAGAAGTATCTTATGCAAATATTGAGATCTGAAAGAGAGATGTGGCTGAAGAAGAAGAAGATTAAGGAAGAGATTCGGCTACCGGACGATATGGTGGAAGGAATTCTTGCTAGGCTGCCGGCGGGATCGTTGCTCCGATTCAAGTCCGTCAACAAAACATGGCACTCTCTAATCCGAAACCCTAGCTTCCTCTCCAAGCATCTTCTCCACGGTCATCAGAGCGCCGGCTCCCATCACGTCCTCTTAAAACTCAGTAGAAACTTCTCCTTGCTCGAGTCGCCAGATCACAACCTTGGAATCCAAGAAAAGATCATAGGTCCGTACATTATCGGTCACTGCGACGGCTTAATTTGTTTCAGTACACTCATAGAAGGTACTTCCAATCGGAATGTTTGGACTCCCATCATCGGATTGGATCTATATTTATGGAATCCCACCGCCGGACAGCATAAGCTTCTTCCCCGATCCGACATCCTCCCTTCTCACGAGCGAAAGCGTTGGGTGGAAGCTGACAACCTCGGATTCGGATACGACCCAAAGTCTCGTGACTATAAAGTTGTACGACTGGCTTTCTATATCAGAAACAAAGATTCGAACAACGTACATTACGACATGGAAGCAGAAGTGTATTCGATGAGTACAAATCGTTGGCGACGTGTAGCTCGTACTCGAGCTCCAGCTGATTTGGAATGCTTGACCATATATAATCGCAAACGCTGCGGCGCGACTTGTTTGGGCGGGTCATGTTATTGGTTAGGACGTAGAACGGATCATGAATCTCAATGGATGATCATGTCATACGATATGTCTAATGATTTGTTCAGACAAATTTATTTACCAGACCGATTGCGCGTAAGTCGTCCTAGTATGAACCTTTTCCTGTGGAAGGGGTCACTTGCTCTTGTCGTGTTTAATGGTACCTCCCACAAAAGAAAGAAAGAGAGAGGGAAATTGATCGATATTTGGTCATTGGAGAATGAAGATGATGGACAGGATATGGATTTGGATCCGAGTCTGAATCTTACTATGAGTGTAAAGGGGAGAAGGATTGTTAAATTGTCTAAAGATGCTAGATTTTTAGATGTGGAATTGTTGTGGAATGATGAGATGATCTTCAAATGTTATGATAAAGATGTGTTTTGCAGCGTCGAGGGAGGATTGAAAGCTTATAATATGACAACGCGGCTGATCACTGACGTTTCTTTGCCTGAAGCCTATGGTTGTACATCACAACTGATCGGCTATACCAGAAGTTTAGTTTCTCTTAAAGAAGAAGGTGGTGGTTAAGCTATGACATCTCTGCTCAAACTTATAGCATATTTACTTAAGTTCAATTTTGTACTAGTTTACCTAGCCTATGAAATCAAGTTTTGTTACATTGTGCATATATTGCTCATCCATGCATATATATTTTTTGAAACTATGTTACATATATATCTTTCTTTGAGCGCAAATAACGGCTATTTATAGACGGGAATAGTAATTGCTGCTATCAATATCAATATATGAATTAACATAACTTATAGATCGTTTAACAACCAAAACAGAAATAGATAATCAACAGTTGTCAGATGGAGATTAAGTACTAGGAACTACTACAACGAGGACTTCAAAAAAAGGCTTGTTCAGATGGAGGTCGGGAATATCTATAGATTTTTGTTTGTTTGTTTGTATAATTTGGATAATGGGATGATTAGATTACAAAAGAAAACTTGTGGGCCAAGTCAAAACGAAAAGCCCAATATTGTTTAACATACTCCTTTCCTATAATATATACCGTTGCAGCATATAAATATGTATACCGGAAAAGTTGATACACAAATTGAGAAGACATTCAATTAGCAAATGATGTGGCGGAAGAACAAGCAGAAGAAAAGGACCGAGGAAGAAATTCTGCTACCGGAAGATATGGTGGAAGAAATTCTCGCGAGGCTGCCGGCGGAATCATTGCTCCGATTCAAGTCCGTCAACAAATCATGGCAGTCTCTAATCGGAACCCCTAGCTTCCTCTCCAAGCATCTAATCCACGGTCATCAGAGCGCCTGCTCCCATCACGTCCTCTTGAAACTCAGTAGTAACTTCTCCTTGCTCGAGTCGCCCGACCACAATCTCGGAATCCCCAACAACATTATGTATTGTCGTTCACTGTAACGACTTAATTTGTTTTAGTACATCCATAAAAGTTAGATATTTCGGATTAGATCTACATTTATTGAATCCCACCACCGGACAGCATAAGATTCTTCCCCGATCCGACATCCTCCGGTCCTCCCACCCCACAAGCGCGTGGTGAAATTTGACTACCTCGGATTCGGATACGACCCCAAATCTCGGGACTATAAAATTATCCGGTTCTATTTCAGAAACTGCTACATCAACAACGCATATAACTTCGAAGCCGAAGTGTATTCGCTGAGTAAGGATTGTTGGCGACAGGTCGTTCGTATTCCAGCTGATTTGAAATTCTCCAGTAACTATTCCAACGGCGGAACTTGTTTGGGTGTGTTATGTTATTGGTTGGGACGTGGAAGCGATCATGAATATATGATCATGTCATATGATATGTCGAACGAGTTGTTCAGACAAATTTACTTGCCAGACCAAGTGGGCTTGAGTGGTTATGTGACTGAGATGAAACTTTTCTTGTGGAAGGGGTCACTTGCTCTTGTCGTGTTTCCGGATACTTGGTCCCGCAACAGAATGGTAAGAACATTTATTGATATTTGGTCACTCGAGAATAACAACGATGATCAGAATTTGGATCCGAATATAAATCTTACTATGAGCGTAAAGGGGAGGATGATCGTTGAACTGTCTAGAGATGCTAGGTTTTTAGATGTGGAATTGTTGTGGAAGGATGAGATGATCTTCAAATGCAGTAAAGATGAGTTTTACAGCGACTTCGGAGGATTGAAAGCTTACAATATGACAACGCTACTAATCACAGACATTTCTTTGCCCCAAGACTATACTCCTATATCACAACTGGTAGGCTATACCAGATGTTTAGCTTCTCTCGAACAAGATGAAGAAGAAGGTGGTTAGATCATTACTCATTCCTAAAACTTATAGCATATTTACTTTAGTTAAATTTCGTACTGGTTTACCTAGTCTATTCTAAATATCATTCTCATCCATATTTTTAAAGTAGCTGTTGTTTGGTATATATAAATCTTTCTTTGAGCGCAAATAATAGTTATTTATAGACGGGAATGACTGTTCTCAAGTTTAGAATACTAATTAACATTGCTCACTAATCGTTTAACAATTAAACTGAAAGAAATAATCAATAAATTGTCGATGATAACACTACAACTAATGTAACAAAAAAATGGGGATTTTTGTACCATTAACCTCACGATCTAAAGGCAAAAACATAGAAGAGCTAGGTGGACTTCGTTAGAGAGTGTCATGTTCTGCTAACACATTTTTTTAAATTCATCAAAATAATAATAATATATTGAAGCATTGGTACCATCGAGTTGGCCCAGTTGGCTCCCTTTTCGTTGGCACCATTGCTTCAGTTTTGTCCTAAGCCCACAAAAAACGACATAGCAAGCAATACCAATGCTACCGGTGGACTTGCCTAAGTTTTGAACTACTACACGAGGACCTCAAAAAGGCTTCGTCAGATGGTGGTCGGGACTATGTATTATAAAAAGAAAACTTGTGGGCCAAGTCTAAACGAAAAGCCTAATATTGTTTAACATACACCTTTTCCTAAACCGTTGCAGCATATAAATATATATATACAGGTCCAAGCAAAAATCGGAAAAGTTAATACAAAAATAGAGAAGACCTCAAAAGAGAAGTATCTTATGCAAATATTAAGAGATCCGAAAGAGATATGTGGCCGAAGAACAAGCGCAAGAAGAAGATTGAGGAAGAAATTCTGCTACCGGAAGATATGGTGGAAGAAATTCTCGTGAGGCTGCCGGCGGGATCGTTGCTCCGATTCAAGTCCATCAACAAATCATGTCACTCTCTAATCCAAAACCCTAGCTTCCTCTCCCAGCATCTTCTCCACGGTCATCGGAGCTCCGGTTCCCATCACATCCTCTTGAGGGTCGGTACAAAATTCTCCTTACTGGACTCGCCCGACCACAACCTCGGAATCCCCAACATAGAACCGTACATTAGTACTACTGTCGGTCACTGCAACGGCTTAATTGGTTTTAGTACACTCACTAAACCTTACGATGGAACTTCCACCTACCTATTCGATATACATTTATGGAATCCTACCACCGGACACCATAAGATTCTTCCCCGACCCCCTTCACACAAGCGGAAGTGGAAGCACTTTGTGAAATATGACGACCTAAGATCCGTATTCGGATATGACCCCGAGTCTAGGGAGTATAAAGTTGTCCGATTCTATTTCAGAAACTCAGGCTCCAACAACAAAAACTCATATATGGAAGCAGAAGCAGAAGTGTATTCGCTGAGTAAAGATCGTTGGCGACAGGTCGTTCATACTCCACCGGATTTGAAATGCTTGACCATAAATAGTACCGGAATTTGTTTGGGCGGGTTATGTTACTGGTTGGGACGTACAAGCACAAGTAATCATGAATCGATGATCATGTCACATGATATGTCGAATGAAGTGTTCAGACAAATTTACTTGCCAGACCAAGTGCGATTGTACCATAATGTGACTGACATTAATCTTTTCTCGTGGAAGGGGTCACTTGCTCTCGTCGTGTTACCAGGTACCTCCGACCAGAAAAGAAAGAAAAGAAAGGGAAGAAGATTGATCGATATTTGGTCACTCGAGAACAACGATGCGAGTCTGAATCTTACTATGAGTGTAAAGGGGAGAACGGCTGTTTAATTGCCTAAAGATGGTACTAGAATTTTAGCTGTGGCATTGTTGTGGAACGATGAGATGATCTTCGAGTGCAGTAAAGATTTGTTTTGCAACGTCATCGGATGATTAAAAGCTTACAATATGACAACGCGGCTAACCAGAGCTTTGCCCAAAGATTATATGTATGCATCACAACTGGTAGGCTATACCCGAAGTTTAGTTTCTCTCGAACGAGAAGAAGAAGAAGAAGGTGGTTAGATCGTTACTCGTTACTAAAACTTATAGCAGATTTACTTAAGAAGTTCAATTGTGTACTGGTTTACCTGGTTAATGAATTCAAGTTTTGTTACATTGTGTATATAACATATCTAAATATCATTGCTCATCGATGCATATGTATTAGTTGTGTATATCTTTCTTTGAGCGCAAGTAACAGCTATTTATAACGGGAATAATGATTCATGCTATCAGTTTATGAATTAGCATAGCTTACGGATTATTTAACAAACAAAACATATTGTCAATGACAACACTACAACGAATGTAACAAAAATTTGGGGATTTTTGTACCACTAACCTCACGATCTACTGGCAAAAAACATAGGAGAGCTTCCCCATTCGTCCTCGTTGGCCCTTGGCATTGTTATGGTGTGTCCAAAGGACATAAACATAGTAGAGAGAGAGAGGAGTTTTGCCTCTGAATCATTAGGCCTGATTTGGTGAATGGCCAATCTGCAGTTTTGCCTCCTCAGTTTGTGTAAGATACTAAAGAAATAGGCCTCTATTGCATGCTGGTTTGCACAAGAGCAAGTCCTCGATCACTCTTACATGGGAGGGTTTTTTTTGTTAGAAAGATAGGAAATGCATTAGGAAAAAAAGGTAAGAGTTTCTGAGATAGCAATCACAAATCTAAACAAGAGTATGATACAAAAAGGGAATCACAACTCCACCCAATAGGAGGCAACTCCATGCCCCCATCACCAGAGCAGTGAAAGGTCAATCCCGATCCAGACTCCAAAACAATCACTCACAAAACATAGAGAGGAGAGGAGAAGTCTGGAGAGCCTCCGAAGGAGAGGGTGGAGGAAGAAAACTGCAAATACAAACACTACTATCTCACACTATAAGATAAAATAGAAAGGACTAATGGAATCAGCCACTGAGAGATCTTAGCCGGAGTGCCAATGCTCCGTTGGCCATTTTTCTCAGATCAGAAGACGAATTGTAGGTTCACTTGCGGGGAAAGGGAGATCGGGATTGAAATAATACTGATGTCAAGAGAGGTGAAGTGGGGAAACTTGTGAGAGAGCTGATGGAGAAAGAGAAGGGGGAAGAAAATGAGAGCAAAAGCAATGATTGGAAGAGAAAGGAGAGGAAGCTACAGGCCTATATGAGTCATCTTCTATAGCATTGAACAAGCTGGTGGATCAAGTTCTTTTGTCCAAAGAACACACCAATTGAAACCCTGTTGAGTTTGTATTAGAAGACACTGATTTAAATAAAGAAAACTTGTGGGCCAAGTCAAAACGAAAGTCCAATATTATTGAACATACACTCCTTTTCAATTTCGTGGGACTGCCTATACATATAAATAGATAGATAGGTCGAAGCAAAAACTGATGACAATTATCTTTATATAATCGACAGCCTGGAGTATTTAACATGAAAGCTGAAGTGTATTCGCTGAGGACTGATTCATGGCGTCCGGTCGTTCAAACTCTGGCTGCTTGGGATTACTATACCAATTGGAGGTTCGGGGCATATTTGAGAGGGTTTTGTTATTGGTTTGGATACCCTCGAAGGGGGACCGGATATATAATTTGTTCATACGACATGTCAAATGATTCGGTCAGAAAAATTCACTTGCCAGAACAAGTGTGCCGAGCTCCATTCCATAGTTACACTCCGTCGTTCACGCTTTTCGCGTGGAAGGGGTGTATTGTTGTTGTGAAGTATCTGTACGGCAAAGTTTTAAGATTCGTCGACATTTGGTCATTGGAGGACGACGCTGATAGTCAAAATTTGGATTTAAATCTGAATGCTACATTATCGATAAAAGAACATCGAAGTTTAGATTCAGATCCGAGACTGTATGATGACATCAGAATTGAAACCGTGGAATTGTTGTGGAACGATGAATTTATTTTCAGGAGCAACTCGACAACTTTGAAAGCCTATAATACAACAACAGGGATCATTTCCTTGCTAGGAACCCGCTCTTATGACTCAAGACTGTCAAGCTACACCGGAAGTTTAGTTTCTCTCCCGGTATGATCATTTCACATGAGTCAAGTTCATGGCTTATTTACCTAGTTGTTTATATGGTGTTACTTCTGAGAGTTCTCATTACCTTTTTACGGATACAAGTGTTACTTCTGAGAGTTCTCATTACCTTTTTATGGATTCAAGATACTTACCTTTAATTGTCGCTGTAATCGGCTCCATAATATATTCCAGTTCATGCTTAGCCCCGCAGTGTTGACAATTACGAGCTGTTTGTTCCTTCGTCGCTTTGTCCTGTGAGTTTTACAGTCCTTTCATTTCATTCATTCTGCGAGTTCTGTGTCCATAGAAAGGAGGTTTTGAAACGGAGCAGGGGCAGGGGTCTTACCCGCCCAGTTTCCATTCCTAACTTGTATCAAAATAAGAGTTATATCAATCAAAACAACATGCCATCTCAAGACCAAAAATACAAGGCTTATAAAAAAGCTACAATGCAATATTACAAAATGGTGATCATCAAATGTTTGATTTCTTGCCTCTTTCCAGTTCTATATTTGAGTTTTGGTTCCGTTACGATGAATTTCCCAGCCACGGAAGTTTGCACTTTCATCGTAGTATACTTTTCTTGTTCGGTTTACTAAGAGCTTCGAGAATCCTGTACATCCATCGGTCCAGCATTCCTGATAACATCACATTACAAGCTCCTCATAAGAACAATGGAGGGGGCACATACAGGTAAACATCACTAATAATAGGACGAAAAAAAACACGATTACAAACTATACAAGTACTTAAAATAGCAGACAATTATGGTCAGTATTTTCCCGAGAGGATCAGCACTCTGCTATAAGAACATTGAACATAAGCAATAACAGTAAAACATTCTCTCTCCCCCGCTTGTTTGGCTTCTCTCTCTCTCAACTCTTGTTCGGTTCTCTTCCAACTCATGTTGGATCTCTCTCTCAAATAAAAAGGTGGGTTCAAGTGATATTAATGAACTATTTCCTACATAAAGGTGACTCATAATTAAGTCACTGATACATCAATCTTAATAATAATTAAGAATCAAGTGGATAGTATCCCCGTACTTCTATATAAGTAAGGTTGATTGATACCTATAATTATACACAAATTGCGCATAAAAAATAAATAACAGTACAACATTGACTTGTCCGATTGGTCAAACACTTGAACTTGGGTCCATGAGACCAGGGTCCAAGTCCTGACCACGGTATCTCTAAAACCTTATTTCTCTCCAACTTCAGTTGGGCCTCTTTGATCTCTCACCAACTCTTGTTGGGTCAAGTGACAAAAATAGATCTACCTTCTACACAAGGGAAAGTCTTGAGCCCACATATTGAAACATTTACATAATTGCTAATAAAAAAAACGTAAGCAATAACAATATCCACACCTGTTAAAGCAAAAGTGCCACCTAATACAGCACAAAGTCGGGTGATGAAGTGGAGAAAACTGCGGCGTTCCTCTTTGATCGTCACAGTAATTGGCGATAAATCATACAAGAAGTAAACAGCTGTGTGCAAATAAGCATGCTTAGTACTGAAAATGATCATCAATTAAGAAAATAACAATCAGTAATATATAAATGAACTCTGCCAACTAACCTGGCCATTGCCTATCGAACTCGGTCATGGGAGAAAAATATTCCGTCACTGAAAATTGATTAGTAGCTATAACTTCTTTAGATAAGTACCGATATTCAGTGGGAACAATCTGCAATATAAGATGAAGAATAACTGAGCCACACACTATAATAATCCATAGCCTGAAGTACCGAACAGTTGTATCCACAAATATTTTGAGAAAAGCCTGAAATTCGTACCTTTATGTAATATTTGAATATCCCACTTGTACTATGCAGAATCCTCTCTGTTCCATCCAGAGGGTTGTGGATTCCTGGATATTTCGGTCCAAATGACAAATCATGAATGATGTGGCTTACATTCACATGAGTAGCTCCTTCAAAAATCTGTACACAAATTAAGCACGATGCAGCATAAGACTTCATACAGTTATACAAGTCTCACACGTTGAGCAGTATAAGAAAAAACTATGCATTGAAGTGATTGAACAATACTAAGACTTGAGAGGAGAAGAAATTACTAACCATTTGAGCAACAAAGATGTTTAAGCCATGAACTGAAATGTGGAAATTTCCAGCGACTCTTTGAACATCTAATACCCCATAAACCTGCAAAAAGGGTAAGTGAATGCATTAGGCGGATGGATGAGCTCATAAGCGTGATAACTATTGGAAACTGTAAAGAGAGAATACCCGGCATCCTTCTCCATGTGCAAGTGCTTGTTTCACCTTCTTTATCATATTTTCAGCATCTTGGTCAAAGCCATGAGTATGAGCTTTTTTGTCCGCGTCCTCATGATCTTTACCATCATCTGATTAAAATACTTTATGAGATAAATCAATTGATACAACTATTGAGGAACCCTATAGACCCCCCCCCTAAATAAGCTCTACAAAATAAAATAACAATAGTACAAATGACCCAATAAATATATATAAAATACTGAAACCAACAGTTGATTTTTATATATGAACGAAGCTGATACCATGCTTGTGACCTTCATGTTCCTTTTCCACGAGGTCTGACAAATATTCAGTCCCAATGATCTGCCCATAACTATTCAGCCGGAGCTGCAAATAATCTATTCTGGTTAGCACACTCACAGATGACTTCCAACATGCTTGAGAGAAGGGAGTTGCTAAAGAAAATCAGTCCAACATGAAATTCTCACTAGTCCATTTTGTTTCAAAAGTGATACATATACAACACCAATTTAAGATGAAAGAAAATATTATTTAACTAAGAAAATTCCTTACTTTCCATATGTTTGTGTCAAGATCAACTTCGTGCTTGCCTGACATGTCAATTGCATCCACACTTAAGACTAAAAAAGGAAGAAAACAATAGAGGGATAAGAAAAAAGATAAGATAAAGCATTAAAAGTAGCTGTTACTCGATAGGGGCGAGGAAGTAGAGAAAAAAAAAAAAGAATATGCTAACCATCACAAGGCAAAGAAGGAAATGTCACATTAATGTGAATTGGCAGAGTTTCTCCACGTTTCAAGTCAACAGACATCTGCCAAATATATATCAAAGTTGAATGGTTAATATGTATACTCATTCAATTTATAGAAGGCCATAGGAAAATTTACTTATAGATTAACTATAATTCTTGTATGTTTTTTTACAATAAAGACTAGTTTTGAACAAAAATTGCTGCTTCTAGATTCTTGGTCACCTCACCTATGTCCACTAGAAAGTACAAAACCTAAAACATTACATGATTGATGACACAGGGTCATTCACCTTTTGAAGTATCTTTAACTCAATTGTGGAGGTGTGACTTGAGAGTTAAGAAGTTAAATTTGTATGTTTGCTTGAAATGATCACATTCTGCATTTCTTGTCATTTGGATACCATGAAGCAAGTTGTTGAAAAACAACTCATCTATGTGGTTTTGTTGGTACTTCAACTTTTCAAGAAAGTTATTTATAGGGTTGAAACAATATTGTAAGAGTATCTGCTTTAGCAGGTTCCATTCTCTCAAATGTTTCAAAAAAGCCAGGTCACAAGATCCACAACTTCAGGTAAACATGCTATTGAGTCCAAAGTACCAATGTTAATAGACTATCCTGTTACAGAGAAAATAAAAGGGCAATAATGATATGAAAATGAACCTGATGAACTGTATAGGTAGAAAGATAATATCCCAGCTCATACACGAACAACGTCGCCATTATGACCAAACCAACTATGGAAACTGCAACAGCAAAATAAACAAGCAAAGAAATAAGCACACTACAACAAGCCTTCACTCATTTTAACCAAAACTGATAGTATGAGAAAATGAGTCTACCAGCTGAGTTAGAGAGGATGACTACATAATAGTTTACTTTGAACTCTGAGTTAACATGAAATGCAATAAACCGGAACTCCTACTTGATTTAATCATAACCTCTCAAAGTTTTGTTATGTCATTAACATGATTCTTCCTTATTTTTCCAATGAACTTGCATCCAATACATGTCAACCAGATTTCACTAAGCCACAAATCCCAAATAGGGAATGGTGCCACCAAACACCATGAGATTTAAGGTCAGAAAGTTCGTAGTATAAAATTTGTCAATTGTGTTGTCATTTTCATAATCTTCACCTCTCAATTCACACAGCACTATCAAATCAAAAGGAGAAAAAAAATGCAATTACCAAGTGCCCCAGATTTTGTTTTCTGCAACAAGTGCTCTTCTGCTCGAGGGAACGCATCGAGGCTCTTTATAGCTTGCTTCACACCCATTTTCGCCGCGTCCCCACCAACAAAATGTAAAATTAAACAACACCTATAACCTGAATATCAACAAAATGTTCACAAACTCAATATTCAAGCTTCCAACACAACCAAAATCGATGACATTACACATAAAACACAAAATTCAAACCCGAAATTCAGAATTTCCCCAGCTCATGGACCAAAAACACCCATTTCTTCAGGTCCTAAGATCAGATCAAGAACACGTTCATGCTCATCGATAAATTTCAAATTCAATTATTAGAACTAAATTCATTCTTGATTCCCCGCAAAACAGCAATCTATTGAGAAATGGAAAACGAATCTCGATTGGGCCCAAATGAATTACGAACAGAACGCAACACAAAGGCAGAACACAAAGGCCTGTTTGTTTGAAGGGAAAACATTTTCCGGGAAAACCTAGAGCAACCGAGAAAATTATTACGCCTTACCTGACAAAGCGGGCCGCGTCTGAGAGATTCTGAATGGATCGGTCGATTTTATGGCTTTGAAGGAGAAGCTAGAAATTGACGTCGTTAAAAATTAGTTAGACGGAGAGAGGAATACTACTACGCGCACGACCTCACCATATGCCCACAGAACCGAATTATAACAAGAGCAAACCGATCTTGACTGAAACGTGGCCCAATAGAAATTAAAGGAAATATATTATTTATTTATTTTTAATACTACTCAGCTGTTAAGTGTTAACTGATCCTGAAACGAGTCTTAACTCGGGCGAGTGAGGCTCACCCGCCATTAACGCTGTCTTAGGGGTTGGGATCGAATCAGAGTCTGATTTTACCAGACAGATACCAAACCGAAGCCAGCTATTGAATCGCGAGCTCGGAACTGAGGTGGAGCTCCAGCAATGGCGGCGAGTTCGTGAAGGTTCTGATTCAGCTCAAGGATCGGATCTCCTAACGGGTTCGGATCTGGTAAACACGTATTCATATGCTATTGAGGTTTGGTTGGATATTATGTTCTGTTTGGTTCCTGAGAAATCGCCGGTAAAATGAAAAAAAGAAGAAGGAGAAAGTGGAGTCGTATGCTGATTTTCGTCTTTGTTATAGTGTTTCAGCATTGTGTTCTGAACCTTGCATCGTCAATTTTGTGTCATTTGATTCGTTACAGGGTAATTGGAGACTGAGGATTGTGATTTTGAGATTTGAGGAGCAATGGACAAGTCCAGTACTCTGGAGTACATCAACCAGATGTTCCCTACAGGTTACTTGTTCTTTCATTTCTTCTGGTTAAGCTGTAGCTTACATCGATTATGTCGAATTGTTGCATGGAAATTTTCATTAGCTCATTGCTGTTATGCTTTCTGGATTTTGTACTTGAGAATTGTGACAGTCTTTGAATTAAGGTGGTTTGGTTAAATCTATTGGCGTAATTGGAACCAATGTAGTAGCAATTCTAGGTTAATAGGAGCTGCTCTTTTTTGTAGGCTTAACTTGATTGTAGTTGGGATAGAGGAACTGCTGGACATATTTGTAGAGTTGATATTTATTATGCATGATCTTCAGATATTGAGTTCATGATTGTTGGTTTGGTTCTTAGTTTAGGATTCCGGAGTTAATGGTTTCCCATATCATACTTTTTTCTCTGAATTCATTATATTATTATTATGATTTGCATAATCAAAACTGTTGATATAATTCCTACATGGTCTTATTCTTGTTATTGCTAACCTACAGAGGCGTCTTTATCTGGTGTTGAGCCACTTATGCAAAAGATCCAAAGTGAGATACGCCGGGTAGATGCGGGAATTTTAACAGCTGTGCGGCAACAGGTGAAAAGCTATTATGATTGATTTCAAATTATAACTTATAAGGATGTAGCTGTTAAAGTTTTAAGCACTATGACTGTATCATTTTTATCTGTTGGACTTTGTTATACCCGATACCATGTGCAGGACTTTGAGTCAAAGTCATTAATGCATAAGATCCATATTGCATGACAAAAGTAAACTCCCATGTGTAGTTTTTGTGGTCAATATGAAAAAACAGGATCTTCCTCGTATACAATATTGCACTCTGAGGGTAAGACGGGTAAGTTGAGCATGTAACATAGTAATTAGTGTTGAATTAACTTCCTCTAGAGTTCATGAGGGATGACTCAGAAGGTTATGGTGAGCACAAGATTATTAGTTATAGTAGATAACAGTGGACATCTTTTGTCTTGTTTTAGGACTGTGCATGAACTGTGGGATAGTTGTTGAGCTTTCTCTTTTCCTTTTGTATGCATGATTGAGTATCTTGTCCCATGATCATAATCTTTGATATTACTTGTTGTGCTTCAGAGTAATTCGGGAACCAAAGCAAAGGAAGATCTTGCTGCTGCTACTGGTGCTGTGAAGGTCAGTTCATTAAATATATAATTTTTGAAAGTTTTCTCCATCTTAAGTGTTATGATTTACCTGCATGACTATTATTTTTGTTTGCTAACATGAAGTCTTCTTGCTGCATACGGCAATTTCCTATTTATTCTTGGGATCTGTCTGTTACTTTTAGTTCGTGTAACATTCTTTTTTGTAAACAGGAACTAATGCATAAGATCCTAGAAATAAAGACCAAGGCCGTGCAAAGTGAAACAATGGTCCAAGAAATATGTCGTGACATTAAGAAGTTGGACTTTGCAAAAAAGCACATAACTACTACAATTACTGCTCTCCATCGTCTTACCATGTTAGGTTTGTCTCTGTGCCTTTTTGTGTATAATTATGATGAGTTTTCATCTGGTTTCATATGCTCTATAGGATTTAGATTTCAGGGGTTAGTTCTTAGTATAGTAGGCACATAAATTGGATTGTTGAATGATGTGAATATCTTCTATATTCTAATTGCGGTAAAATGGAATAAAATAACGTATATAATATCCCTTTTCTGAAAAGTTCAGGAGGAAAACTATATGTTGTTTGGACAAAGCATGTCTTATGTGTTCTATGCAAACTGTTTTGCTTAGGAGAAAATGTAAAATGATATGAATTTTGTATGGGGTGGGGACAGTAGAGTGTGTAGATTACAAGGCAATTGCTCTGAGCTCAAGGACACTTCAGGCTGGATTTCCATCTCAGCCTTTCTTTATTCTCTAGAATTTGAATCATATCCTCCCAGTAATCAACTGATTGTTTAGGCAGCTTTTAATGTATTGAAGTGCATGTATTTTTACCTATATTCTCACTGCAGCTCTTACCCATTTTACTGCAGTCTCTGCTGTTGAGCAACTTCAAGTAATGGCTTCAAAACGGCAATATAAGGAGGCAGCTGCACAGCTGGAGGTAGTTCCTACCTAAGAAACTTCTATTGGCTCTACCTGCACAATTTGGCTTAAAAAGTAGCAATGTTTATACTCTTTATTCTTCTCTTCTTTGCATGCTCTTATCCTTTTCCCTATGTTTTTTGTTGAAATGTTATTGCTAAATGTTGTCTCTCCGCCTGTCAGGCTGTAAACCAGCTATGTAATCATTTTGAAGCCTACAGAGATATTCCAAAGATCACAGAGCTCAGGGAGAAGTTTAAGAACATCAAACAAATATTGAAGTCACATGTGTTCTCTGATTTCTCTAGGTATGTTATTCTGAAGTTCATGCAATTTTACTTTTCATGGAAGCCAAGTGTTAGGTAGTCCATTAAAACTCTAATTCTACCTGTCTTGTTTTCACCCGATAATCAATGTATACAAAAACAATTTTGTTGTTCTATTATTTCTGTTGTATGAAAAGTTCTTCATAAGCAATCTGTTAGTTTCCCATATTTCTTCATGATATCAACTTGATCAGTTATTGAGCATGCCTGAAATGGTTCTTGATGTTAGGTAAAAAAGTGACTCTGCTGGGACACTTGTGAGCAAGTGAACATTAACTTTTGGGTTTATCATTTTTGTATAAAGGTCACATCCCTCCTGTGGGAATGTTGTCCCAGAACCTTCTTGTAGTTGGGGAGCGATATCTATCGAGAAGGTTTTCTGTTAATGTTTAATTGCATGTTCTTCAGTTTAGATTCCCTACTTCAGTGCTAAAGAATTGACAGAAGGATATTATTTGTGCCAAGTAGAGTGGGGAATTTAATCTGGTGTAGAAGAAACAGCCGAACCTTTGAAGGCCGTGCTCGATCAAACCATCTCTTCATCTTTCACATGGTTCTTAGAACTTACATTAACTTGCCCTTCTGTAAGAGTGCAATTGTTAAGTTAATGGGTATCTTGATTTTCTAAAGCTTCTTTTCCCTGCTTATCTCAGCTTAGGTACTGGTAAGGAAACAGAAGAATCTAATTTACTCCAGCAATTATCTGATGCCTGCTTAGTGGTTGATGCTTTGGAGCCATCAGT